>JAQQSK010010697.1:0-12580 GCA_028658325.1 Potorous gilbertii | reverse complement strand
ATATACATAAATGCACACATGCACAAGTGTACAAATAAACATACATTATATACATTAGTATATGTTGTATATGTATATATATACCCATATGAACACATCATGTGTATGTTGTGTTGTATGCTTATACACATATACATATGTATGAGTGTGTGTGTGTATATGTTAGAAAATACTGTTTTGAATCTCACTGTCTTGATGCTCCTGGACAAAGTGAGGTCCTCTTAGGATTGCAACAGTCTTTAAATCCATTGTCACCTAACTCTGTTAAAAAAAATTATTGGTGGGACCTTCTTATATCTTTTCCTTGACTCAAGTCTAGAAGGCAATACATATTTATTAATTATATAACATTTAAAATTTAGCTAAATTTTAGGGATATAAAGAAAGAGGGGAAAAGATCTTAGTGTTAGAGAATTCATCATCTAATTGAGATGAGGCAGGAGAGAATTCCAGGTATGAGGGACAAGAACAAAATCAGGGGATGGAGTGCATCATTTAAAGGAGGAAGGTTAGTGGCATGTGAAATCATTAAGTATTATTTTATATTTATTGTTTTTTTCATTTATTTTGTTTTAATCATGACTTCATTTTGCATCAGTTCATATAAGTCTTCCTAGGGTTATGTTATATTTTTCTTTGATTCATAGGTAACCATGTTTAAGTAATTCATCACTTAGTGAGCAAAGTACTGATCAGGAATCTCTATCTTATGTGAAGAAAATTTGTCTTTATATCTATTTTAAATAATTCTATATATTTAATTAATTCTATATAATTCCCTTGTGAATTATACAATCATTCCTCAAGGAATCACAGGAGTAGCTTATACTTACACTGGTTTTCATAACTAGTTTTCATGAATAATATAGTGAATGATTACTGCCATAATTTCTATTGATATCAATTGTATGCTGTCTTAACTTTAGCATATTTAATAACTTTACTATGTTGTTTTTAATGCATGGCTCTATGTGAACTATGAAGAAATATGTGTCTGCCAACACTGAATATTAAAAGAAGTCTTTGTGGAATAAAGAATAATTTTTCATTCTTCAATAGTGACATTTGGAGTACATTTTTTTAATGTGTCAAGCATAAGTTATTCTCTTAGGAATGAAAGGCATAAAAGGGAATAAATAACTAAATGTAAACTTACACTTTTACAGACATATGTACCCATTGTATACTCATTATTCCAGGTCCTTCTTACTGCATGTGTGAACATATAGTACTAATGGTTTCTGTATAAATTTGGCAAAATTTTCACCAAGTTTCAAAATGGTGGACTCATCATCAGAATAAATCACAACTGAACAGGAAAGTATGATGTCATTTTTTCTCTTAGGAGTTAAGCTATGTCCAATTGTTCATGCAGTTCATGAAATATACTCTCTAACAATATATACTAATCGCAGGAGCTGTTTAGAGTTGTGAGTACATGATTAAATCCCCAAAATCAAAAGGCAAATATATCATCTACCTCCCATACCAACAATACCAACCAAAAAAAAATGAGGCTAGATGCAAAAACTAACACTGACCCTATTTGAGTACTATATTTAGACAATAGTGATGCAGAGTCCAACGACTATTGTTTTCTGCTGTGAAATTCTGCTATGACCAGAAAAATATAACAATCTAGGACAATTTACCATAGCAATGGTTATTCCACAGTATGAGGAACTTGTCCTCAAGTTGCCAAAAATCCCACAGACCTCAGCTGTGTAACCACTCAGATTTAGAGAGACATCCAAATGCCTAATACCCTCACTTTTTTACCTCTTTATTTTGGTGATAGGATCTCTTCAGACTAAACTAAGATGAAATACATTTAAGGACAATGTAAACTTCCAAGTTGTTCACACTCTGACAAGCAAAATTTTTCTCTCATGATATCACAACTTTGCCCATTACTGAAATAGAATAGGATTGAATAATAAACAAATACAATGAGAAAATAGCAAGAGACCTTATCTACGTTCTTTCTTGAAATGATATTTTAATTCACCTTGTTTTCTACTCCTCTTCTTATTATGGTGATTATAGACTCTGTCTATATCTGCTCTGAAATTCAACATGTCTACAGCAGGAACTGACTATCATGCCCTCCAAATCTGTCTCCTAGAACATTCCTTTGTCAGTTAGTAACACGCATCTTTGTCTTGGTGATAGACCTGATAACTAGGTATCTAACTTATCCCAGCATCACACACTTCATCCCACTCCATTATTCCATAAATTATCTTACATTCATCTCCTTCTAATCTCTTCTCCATTCGCACTATAGCCATCTTAGCTCCTGCCCTTATCAGTGATCTTTCAACTAGCCTCCCTACCTTGAACGTTTAGTGTATTCTTCATATAGTTATAAAAAAATAATCTTTCTGATACACTAGGATGAACCCTCTCCTCACTATTATATTTGTAATTATCTCCCTATTACCAATAGAATAAATATCAAATTTCTCAGGTTTGTGTTTAAACATACCTTCATCCCCCAAACTCACCTAGGTTCAAACTCATCTCTCCAGTCTTATGGTATGAGCCGTAATCCCCTTAAAACTTCTACATTCTTGAAAAAAAAACTATACTTCTACTTCTTTGCCCATCATCTAGCACTTTCCTCCATGCTATCTGAAATCATATAGATTGTATTTCCTACTAAAAATCTACTCTCTATACATCTACATCAATTGAATGTCTTCTCCTTGAAACTTTCCCCAATCTACTCTCCACCAACTCCTCCCATTTAAAAATGAACTAATTAGAATTTCTTCACACTTAATGCATTCTGTACTGTGCATGCATATTTGAGGACAAGTCTTTTTCATCATCATCCCCAGGCCCATTAGATGATAAACTGTATAAAAGCAGGGTCTATGTTATTTTTCATTTTTGTATTAATAGAATGGTACCTTCTGCATTCTTTTAGATTGAGGCAGAGGAGGCAAGGAAAATCGTTACATATGTTTTATTTGATGCAAGTAATTTCTGGCATAAATAGTCACGTGAAATTCATGTTATGATTACTCATATATATTATAAAATCACAGCCAATTTTCTTTGGGCACAGAGAAGATAAGATATTTTTCCCGTAGTCGCTTGTATGTGTCAGTTAGAGGACTTGTTTCCATATTTTTCCTGACCCCCAAGGTCACTTCTCTATCCATTAAATCATGTTATCTCTTTACTGTACATAACAATAAATTGTTAAATATATGACTTTTCTAAAAGCAGAACAGACCATTTTTAAATTAACATCCTAGCAAATTGCATGAAAATAAACTGGGCATGTTTACATAAACATATTAGGTAATATAGAATAAAAACATAAAAGTCTTGTCAATCCTGAAGTATATGTAATTTCTATTACAGAATCATGTAACAGAAATGTGGAAAGGGTTTTAGGGATTCCTACATTCATCTTGAACCTAAAATATGCCTTACCAAGATTCATCCAAATTTTTGCTTGGAGACCACCTGGTTAGAAGAAATCCACTGTACCTCGAGGCAACCCATTCCATTTTTGGATAGTTCTATAGAGAACGTTTTCCATATATCAAACAAATCTCCCTTTCTGCAACTTCTCCTCAATGTTTGTAGTTTTGCCATCTGGGAGCAATACAGCAAATCTAATACTGCATCCATATGATAGTTCTTCAAGTACTTAAAATTTTTTTTACCATGAACCCTCTAAGTCATCTCTTCTTCAGGAAAAATATTGCAAATTCCTTTAAAAACTATATAAGGCCTGGTTTCCAGTATCTTCACCATATTTCATTTTTTCCCATTCTTAAACATGCTAGAGTTTGTCAATGTCTTTCCTGAAATGTAGTACCCAGAATTCAGTAGAATAATCCATATAGGATCTGAACAGGTCAGAGTAGAGCAGGGTTATCACCTTCTACACTGTTGACACTATTTTTTCTTAGTCTAGTAACTTTAAAGAAGTAATTTTTCTAACCTAGATTGAAGAATACAAGTATTCAGAAATGACTAGGACAAGAACATAAAAGATTATGACTGGGGATGGGGAATAGCATTGGTAATTGATTTCATAGTATTAGTAAGTGAACACCTAGAAGACAGAAAGAATTGGCACTGGAATATCAGTGGAGAACAAAAAGCCCATGTGTCTTTGTGTTCAACTGGAAATAGTTGTGCTCTAAGACTTGATAACAAGAGGTACTTAGCCTAATTCCAAGGGGTACTTTATCTACTAAAAAGAATGTGGAAAAACTGGCTGCATCCACTTGTACTGTGATACCCAATAATGAGGTTTGTTTCCAACACAACCCTAATAAACTTCCCATCATCACCACCATTCCTTGAGTATCCAATTTACCCCTCTTGAGTCTAATGTTGGCTCTTCAGGATAGCTAAACCCTAAATTAACTGCTACATAAAACAAATGAAGGACCCATTGGACAAATTCTAACCCTATTCCTGGACCCCCAGACCACCTCATAACTTGTAGCAGACATCTTGGGAAGAAGGGCATTATTTATGATCCACCTCAGTGAGAGATGAATCAAAGCATCACCTCTGTTATTTCTTTATGTTTGGAACAGAGTGAGTAATATCAATTGATCTGGCATGGATTGTTTATGACATGGATCACAGATATCATTACAATATCTTTCTCTCAAACTTAATCATTTTCAAATTTTTCCATTAGTGTTAAGATCATCTTCTTTATTCTTGCTAATTAGATGTTCAAAATCTCAGCATAATTTTATATTACTCTGTTTCATTCAACTTTTATGCATAAATTTGTACAACTGTATTACCGTTACCCTATATCATTCACATCTGCCTCTCCCTTGAACATGTAGTGGAACTCTGAGTTCTAGGAGAAGGTAAAGGGGGGCTGGTGGGAAAGAAGGTAATGCAGTGGCAAAAATATCACCTCCTCGACTTTTAGTATGTACACTTCTAAGGGAAGTCCTTTACATGTGGTTATAAAAAATAGGGAGAGGGAGATAATTCTAGCCAAATATAAAATGACTAAGTGAGCAATATAAGAGGCAGAAATTATATCATCTTCAAATCTTTATTAGAAAAAGTTAAAAGAAGTCGTACTTGATAGCCATCAACATTTGTTTCCTAACATCAACTTAATAAAAGTCTATTTCAGACCCAGCTTCCATCAGGAAAGAAAATCACATTTCTTTTGTGGACAAGATTCTTAAACTAGTCAGAGAAATCCTACAAATATAGGTTACCTAGATTTTAGCAAAGCAGTTGATGAAATCTGTCATTTGTCTCGTTGAAAAAACAGAGACATATGGGTTAGATAATAGTATAATGAGATTTGCTTGGAATTGGATAAATGCTTGGGTCCAAGGGTAGATACTAATGATTCAGTATTATCTTGGAATTTGGTCTCCAGTCAAATGTACCTCAAGGATACTGCTTGGACGTATGTTGCTTAACTTTTTATGAAATACTTTAATAGATCACATGCTAATACATTTTCACATAATGAAAAGATGGGAGATAAAGCTAATACAGTGCATGACAGAACAAGGATATAAAAAAACTTTTTGATAGGTCAAAACATAGGGTTAAATCCAACAATGAAAATTTTAATACAGATAGAAATAGTCATTTTGAGGAGACATGACTTACTATGTTTGTCTGAAAGCTAACATGCGCAAGACTGACAAATGGTACTGAAGAAAGATAAAGTGATATTAGATTGAGATAAAAAAGGAATATATCACAGCAATAAGGTAACATTCGTTTGCTACATGGGCTTCTTGGGAAGACCCCCATGGAGGTAGGATTTTTTTCAGCTAAAATTTGAACAATATGAAGTATAAGCTGAAACTCTAGAGTGACAAGGGAATTGGATCTAAGGTCACACAAACTGGTTCAAATGCTTTATTTTTCTCTAACTTGCATGACCTTGGACAATTCCCTCGACCTCCATGGGTCTCAGAGTTTTGTACCAAATGAATAGATTTTACTAGATGTTTTCTGAGATTATTTTTTTAAATCTATGAAAATTTTAATAATAAAGATCCCTTAACTTATCCCAAATGGTATCATCTCATGTGTGAAAATCATTTCAAAGAATATCTTTTATCAGTGTAAGAATTTTCAGGGTATAAATAGGAAAATCTCTAGGTTTCAAGTCAATGTAAAAATCCTTATGTGTGGTAGGTGTGAATTCATTGAAAAATTACATATAGACCTAGCTGCAGGAGCCTGGAACACTAATAGTACATTATTCCTTCACCATGCTTTTCTTTCCCATGGGAATTTTATTTTCACCCCTTTCTATCTCTCCATATTTTCTTTCTTTTTTCTCTTCCACCTTAACGACGAAGAACAATGAATGCATAGATTAGTTTCAGTTGCGGCACGCAACACTATAAAAACAGATGTTATTCTTTGGCATATTGATGCAATCACATGAAATGAGTGGCCAGTGGGAAAAGCATCATTGGAGTCACAGGACCTCAATTTAAATGTTTGCTGTGCTACTTACTATCTCTGTGATCTAGGTAAATCATTTTTACCTCTCCCAGACTCAGTTTTCTCCCCCATTAAATGAGTTGTTTGGACTATATTAATTCTAAGGTCTCTCTTTGTTCTGAATCTAGGATTCTATGAATGTTTTTAAAGTATAAAAACAAGTATGATAACTGTCTGTACTCCTCAGCAGAAAAGATCTAGCATTATTTCATTCATTCACTCAGTTAAGTGTTATGTGGCTACTGTCTCCAAGGTATTAGGGTCCAAGTGTAGGGGAATGTAGATGACACTGGGCAATGGTTGCATTACTTAACCATTCATCAGACCACTGGTGTACTTGAAGCCATCATTCAGGAGAATAAATAATGTGGAGAAGGGGCTTGCCACCAATAACATCACCATTATGAAACATAGACAATCTGCTTCCAAAAACAGGGAAAGCATAAAAGACCCCAGAATATCAGCACCATCCTCTAAGATCATTAGTCCTACTTCCAGCCTGTTAACATTAAAAAAAATCACTAAAAATTACATTAAAGAAGACATATTCCCATCTGCTCTACCCCTGTACCCCAAAATGCATTCAACCTCTTCCTTTGACTTACAGAAAGAAAAAAATCCCTCCTATGTATATTATTCTCCCCATTAGAATATAAACTTCTTAAGATTATGATGATCATGTTCATCTATTTTTATACCAAGAATTAGCAAATGCTTTTATATGTAGTAAGCAATAACCGTATTATTTTCATTCATTCATCAATCCATCTATCTCACTCAAAGCAGAGTCAAGTGCAAGTCAGGTCATCATTTCTCTGATGTAATGGTCTTCTTCAAAAATGAAGGAGAAACACAACAGCAACCTATCTATTCATTCTTTCATTTATTTGTTTTCTAATCTAAAGGAAATTCACATTGTTTTCTTACTATAACCCACAGAATTTTCCTTCTTTTTCTTTTAAACACATACATGCCCTTCTTTTTCCCCACACAGTTCAGTCCCCTAAAGAAGGCATGCATTTCTCTTTTTAAATGTTTGAACTACTGAAATATTGGATAGGTTTACATCAAGTTGCAAGTGTTTAAGACTTCAAAATAAGAATATTGGATAACACAATATATCTGAGAAGTAACTATCAGTCAATTCGTTTACTCCCATAATCTTCACAGAGACAATAGGATTTAATGCAATGATAGAAGAAAGTACTTGATCACTAAGAGAAAAAAAAATACACAAGAAAACTGAAAACTATATAGTGGGTCAAATAATAGAGAGTCCCATGTAGGGATTTAAAAAATTTGAGGAAGTTCAACTAGGATTATTCAATAGGATTTGCACATTGCGTTGACTGAGAATTTCCAGGATATTGATTCAGGATAAGCAGGTAAGTAGTTGAAATATATATGTATATATTTATATTATATATAATATATATTTATATTTTATATATATATAAAATGATATATATGATTTCCATTTGTTTTTCATTCTATAACTTAATTAAAACACTTTTTCCTTAATATTCCATATGAATGCTGATATTTGGGTAATATTAATTTATTTCACTTTACAGATTTGTCCCTCAACAAAATATTCAGAAAAACATAAATTTTCAATTATAGTTATAATATTAGGTGTCTGGCTGATGATATGGGGAAAGACTTCAAGGTCCTTGAGGGCAGATTCTTTTTTTTTTCTCTTTGAAAAGAGCAATGTAAATATCTTAAGCATAGAATTAAATTTAATTAAACTACACATTTATCTTATGGCAATAGTTTCACTTGCAAACAAGCATGAGAATCATTGCTTATCAAAATGAGAATTAATTTAAACTTAAGAATTCTGTGCATAAGGAAGATTGCAAGAGTGGCTTCCAAAGAAACTCATACTAGTTAATTAAGCAATCAAATAATCAGTAAACATTTATTAAACATTCACAATGTGCCAGAAACTGGGTTAAGATCTGTGTATAGAAAAGAGGCAAAAGTCAGTCCCTGCTCTGAAGGAAATTACAATCTAATACACCTAAAGAGACACTTACATTGGAGGGTTATGAACAGGAGAAAGTATACACACACAGAGGGAAGAGAAATAGAGCCTGAAATTTTCAGGCAATGGATATGTGAGAAGATAGGACAATATCACAAAGATAGCTTTTCTTATTGGGGTGCATAAAGTTCTTTGTTAGGCAAAAATTAGAAGCTTTCAGAATCTTTCATCTCTTAGAAGAAAAGAGCAAGATAGAAAGAGAAGCTGAAGTCTAGCAAAGTCTAGGCAAATATCACTAGACGGAGGGCAACAGGGCAGGTGATATTTTCCAACATTTTGTATTCTACCTGATGGTCATTTGCATAGGATTCATTTTTATGGGGCTACTTGTTAATTTGTTGAAAGAACTAGGCTTCCAATACTACAATTCCATTTAAAACTCAGATTCCAAAAGAGAAATCATAATCTTTGGTCTCAAGACTAAAAGTTTCTCTGCAGTAGGTGGAAGTGGGAGTGGGCAAAGGTACTCAGAGCACAAACAGAAATCAGTAATAGGATATTAAGTTTTATTCTCATACAGAAGAAAGAAAGGAAAGAGAAAGAAAATGAAAGAGAAAGCCAGAGAAGGAGAGAGAGAAGAAATTGGACAGAGTCAAATTATTTCATATGCCTTAGAGTTCCCCACAGGGTCTACCTAATAAGGTACTCTCCACAAATTAATTGCTTAATAAATATTATTGACTGACAGAAGAGAAGACATGCGTAAGTTTCAATTGTATCAGACTACAATTGTTTCAGACTACAATGAAGAAGCTTATTGTTTCTCATGATTAATTTAGACATTAAACAGTATGTCTAACAACACAACTGAGCACTTAAAATTGGTCTAGAAGCTTGAATCAATTTGAGTATTTTTCTAATCAACTATATTGATTGTTGTTACCTTAAAGTCATATTTTATTCCATATTCCATTTGTAATATTTCAGAGTTTTAGATAGAGTTAGTTGAAGCCCCAGTGGTCACAAAATGCAAACTATAGCTGAGTGATGACTTTAAAATTTTTTTTAATTTTTTGGTAGATAGCATTTTATTTTTTCCAGTTCCATGTGAAATAGTTTTCAACATGCATTTTGAATAAGATTTTTGAGTTTCACATTTTTTTTCCCCTCCTTCCCATCTCCCTCCCCAAGAGGGCAAGAAAACTGATATAAGTTATACGGGTACAGTGATGGAAATATATCCTCACATTAGTCAAGCTATGAAGGAAGAAACAATGCAAAAGGGAAAGGCCACAAAAAAGTGAAACTAGTAGGCCTCAATCTGCATTGAGTCTCTAGTTCTTTCTCTGGATGTGGATAGTATTTTCCATCATAAGTCTTTTGGAATTTTCTTGGATCACTATGTTGCTAAGACCATCAGGGGTGATCATCATACAATGTTGCTTTTACTGTGTACAATGTTCTGGTTCTGTTCACTCAGTTTTGGTTCACATAATTTTCCCAAGATTTTCTGAAATCTGCCTGCTCAATATTTCTTACAGCACAGTATTTTATCATATTCATATATGACAACCTATTCAATCATTCCCCAATTAGCGGTTATTTCCTCAATTTCCAATTCTTTGTCACCATGGAAGAGTAGTTATTAATATTTTGTACTGGTACCTCCTTTCCCCCTTTTTTTGATGCCTTTGGGATGTATATCTAGAAGTGGCTTTGCTGCATCAAAAAGTAAGCACAGTTTTATAGCCCTTGAAGCATAGTTCCAAATTGCTCTCTAAAACGGTTGGATCAGTTCACACTGCCACCAACAATGCAGTAGTGTTCCAGTTTTCCTATATCTTTTCCAACATTTATCATTTTCCTGTTTTGTCATGTGGGTCCATCTGGTAGATGGGATGTGGTAGCTCAGAGTTGTTTTAATTTTCTTTTCTTTAATCAACATGATTCTTAGCATTTTTATATGATTATCAATGGCTTTATTTTTTTCATCTGAAAACTGCCTATTCCCACCCTTTGACCATTTATCAGTTGGGGAATGGCTTGTATTCTCATAAAATGACTCAGTTCTCTATAGATTTGGGAAGTGACGTCTTTATCAGAAATACTTCTGTAAAAATTCTTTCCCAGGTTTCTGCTTTTTTGTCCCACCTTGGTAAAATTGGTTTTGTTTGTGCCATTTTAAAAATCTAATGCAATAAAAATAATCCTTTTTGGCATTTAAAAATGTTCTCTATCTCTTGTCTGGTCATAAATATTTCACTTCTCCATAGAGCTGACAGGTAAACTATTTCATGCTCTCCTAATTTACTTAGGGTATCAACCTTTATGTCATGTGCCCATTTTACTTTATCTTGATATAGGGTATGAGATGTTGGTCTATGCCTGGTTTCTGCCATACTATTTTCTAGTTTTACCAGTAATACTTGTCAAATAGTAAGCCCTTATCCCAGAAGCTGGAATCTTGGGGTTAATCAAACAATATATTACTATAATCATTTACTACCTTGTCTTGTGTACCTAATCTATTTCACTGATTGACCTCTATTTTTAGTCAGTATCAAATAGTATTGATGATTGCTGCTTTTAAATATAGTCTTAGATCTGATAAGGGTAGACTCTTCTTTTGCATTTTTTCATTATTTTCTTTGATATTCTTGGCCTTTTCTTCTTTCAGATTAATTTTATTGTCTTTTCTAGCTCTTTAAAATTATATTTGGTACTTTTATTGGTATGGCTCTGAAAAAGTACTTTAATTTAGGTAGAATTGTCATTTTTCTTATATTAGCTCAGTCTACCCATGAGCAATTGATCTTTTGTTGTCCAGTTGGGTAGATCTGACTTTATCTACATTGACAGTATTTTGCAACTGAATTAATTTACTTCCTGGGTTTTTCTTGGCAGGTTCATTCCTAAATATTTCATATTGTCTGTTGTTTTAAATTGAATTTCTCTTTCTATCGCTTCTTGTTGAGCTTTGTTAGTAATATATAGATATTTTTATGATTGATGTGGGTTTAGTTTATATCCTTTAACTTTGCTGAAGTTTTTTTATTATGTCAAGTAGTTTTTTTCAAGGATTCTCTAAGTATACCATCATAACATCTGCAAAGAATATTAGTTTTGTTCTATCATTGCCTAGTCTATTTCCTTAA
Source organism: Potorous gilbertii (assembly GCA_028658325.1). Classification (NCBI taxonomy): domain Eukaryota; kingdom Metazoa; phylum Chordata; class Mammalia; order Diprotodontia; family Potoroidae; genus Potorous; species Potorous gilbertii. Next base: position 952 of record JAQQSK010010697.1, on the reverse strand, counting down.
ATTTCTTTTTCTTCTCTTATTGCTATAGCTAACACTTCTAGTACAACATTGAACAATAACCATGATAATAGATATCCTTGTTTCTCCTCAATCTTATTGGAAAAGTGTCAAGCTTATCCCTATTACAGGTAATATTTTTTGATAGTTTTAAATATATACTACTCACATTTTAAGGAGAGTTTCATTTAATCCTATGCTCTCTAGTGTTTTTAATAGGAAAGGGTGCTGTATTTTGTCAAAAGCTTTTTCTGAATCTATTGAGATAATCCTATGATTTCTGTTGGTTTTATCATTGATGCATTCAATTATGTCGCCAGTTTTCCTAATATTCTTGTATTAGCCCTGCACTCTTGTTATAAATCATATCTGGTCACAGTATATTATCCTAGTGATATGTTACTGTAATATCTTTGCTAATATTTTATTAATATTTTATTTTAAAAGGTTGCATCAATATTCATGAGGGAAATTATAGTTTTCTTTCTTAGTTTTGGTTCTTCCTGGTTTAGGTATCAGAACCATATTTTTTCACAAAAGGATTTTTGGAAGGACTCCTTATTCACCTTTTTTTTCCAAATAGCATATGTGTGTGTGTATATATATGTATATATACACACACACATATGCTATATGATATATATAGCATATGTGTGTATATATAATATATTTATATAATATATAATTAAATTATATATATTATATAATATATATAATAATTATATATATATATAATATATGAATTAATTGTTCCTTAAATGTTTGGTGGGATTAATTTATAAAGCCATCTGTCCCTGGAGAATTTTAGGGACTTCATTGATGGCTTGTTCATTCTTTTTTTTCTTCTAAAATGGGGTTGTTCAATTATTTTATTTCCTCTTCTGTTTAATTTGGGTTGTGTGTGTGTGTGTGTGTGTGTGTAGTTAATATTCATCTCTTACTTAGATTTTCTGAT
>JAQQSK010010696.1:0-12581 GCA_028658325.1 Potorous gilbertii | reverse complement strand
CATTCTTCTCCTCATTGGCTTTTTGAACCTCTTTTGACAAGTGAGTTAGCCTATTTTTCAAGGTGCTATTTCCTTCAGCATTTTTTTGGGCCTCCATTATTAAGGTGTTGACCCGTTTTTCATGCTTTTCTTGCATCTCTCTCATTTCTTTTCCCAGGTTTTCCTCCACCTGTCTGACTTGATTTTCAAAATCCTTTTTGAGCTCCTCCATGGCCTGAGCCCATGGGGTATCTATTTCAGATATTTGGGATACAGATGCTTTGATTGCTATGTCTTTACCTGATGGTAAGCATATCTCTTCATCGTCGTCAGAGAGGCATGGAGGTATCATCTTCTCAAGAAAATAACCATCTATGGTCTCATTTTTTTCTCTTTTCTGGGCATTTTCCCAGTCAGTTACTTGACATCTGAGAGTCCTCTCCACCCCCTGGCCCAGATCCGCCGGGCTAGTGCTTGGGGAAGGAGATTCAAATGCTCCCAGCCAGTTACTTGACGTCTGAGAGTCCTCTCCACCCCAGCCTAGATCTGTCCAGCTAGTGCTTGGGGTCTGAGATTCAAATGCTGCACCCCAGCCTCAGGGCTTTTGGTGGCAAGCCTGACTGCTCTTCAATGGGAGCTTATCTGCTGTTTCTCAGGTGGGGGGCAGCTCGCCTCTCAGGCCCAGTTCCCTCAGGGGGTTTATGCAGAGATCTTTTGTAATGGAGGTGGGGTGGAGCTCCTGCCTCCTCTGGGAGTCTCTGGCTGAGCTGCCTCTGCCTCTATAGCGGCCGCAGCCTCCCGAGGGGGTCCGAGGCTCGGATGTACCCTGCTCCCCTCTCAGCCCGTCTCTTTCACTGAACTGTGCGTCTGTGGGTGGAGATACCTTCAGGCCACCGGAGATTCAGATCCCTGACGCCTGCTTGGGTCTGCTCACCCCTCTCAGTGCCGCGTGGCCAGAGGGATGGAGGGCTCCGCAGGGCAGGGCTCCGATCCCATCCGGAGTATATTTGCGGTCGGTTTTTCCGGGTTCTCTGCAACGTAATTCTCCTTCACTGTGTTTCTGCGCAGCTTCCACAGTTTCAGAATTTGTCGGGAGTTCTTTTTACAGGAAATTTATGGGCTGTGGTTTCGGAGTAAGCAAATGTGAGTATTTCTACTCTGCCATCTTGGCTCCGCCACTGTATTTCTTATTTCCTAGTAGCAAAAACAATACTCAACAGTTGTTCCTAAAATTTTAAGTTCCAACTTCTCCCCATCCCTCCCTCCCCACTCATTCCCTTTGGGAAGGCAGGCAATTCAATATAGGCCATATCTGTGCAGTTTGGCAAATAACTTTCATAATAGTCATGTTGTGTAACATTAACTATATTTCCCTCAATCCTATACAGCCCCCCATTGTTTCTATTCTCTCTTTTGATCCTGTCCCTCCCCAATTGTTGACTTCAAATTGCTCCATACTTCCATTGCCCTCCCTTCCATCATCGCCCCCACCCTGCTTATTTCCTTCTCTCCCACTTTCCTTTATTGTAAGACATGTTTTCATACCAAAATGATTGTGGATTTTATTCCTTCCTTTAGCCAAATGTGATGAGAGTAAAATTCATGTTTTTTTTCTCTCAGCTCTCTTTTCCCCTCCATTAAGAAGAGTCCTGACTGCCTCATCTATGAGAAATAATTTATACCATTCCATTTCACCTTCTCTCCTCCCACTCCATTTCTCTCTCACTGTTTACCTTGATTTCTTTTAAGATATGATCCCATCCTATTCAATTCACTCTGTGCTCTGTCTCTGTGTGCGTGCATGTATGAATGTGTGTGTGCACACCTGTTCATGTGTGTATACGTGTGTGTGTATGTGTGTGTGCGTAATTCCATCAACTCCCCAGATACTGAAAAATTTCAAGAGTTACAAATATTGTCTTTCCATACAGGAGTGTAAATAGTTTAACTTTGGTAAGTCCCTTGTGACTTCTCCTTGCTGTTTACTTGTTCATGCTTCTTCTCATTCTTGTGTTTGAATGTCACATTTTCTTTTCAGATCTGGTCTTTTCATCAAGAATGCTTGAAAGTCCTCAGTTTCATTGAAAGACCATATTTTCCCCTGAAGTATTATACTCAGTTTTGCTGGGTAGGTTATTCTTGATTTTAGACCTAGATCCTTTGACTTCTGGAATATCTTATTCCACGCCCTTCGATCCGTTAGTATAGAAACTGCTAAATCTTGGGTTATCCTGATTGTATTTCCACAATACTGGAATTGTTTCTTTCTAGCTGCTTGCAATATTTTTTACCTGACCTGGGAACTCTGGAATTTGGCCAACGTGTTCCTAGGAATTTCTCTTTTTGGATCTCTTTCAGGCGGTGATCAATAGACTCCTTGAATACTTATTTTGCCCTCTGGTTCTAGAATATCAGGGCAGTTTTCCTTGATAATTTCATGAAGGATGATGTCTAGGCTCTTTTTTTGATCATGGCTTTCAGATAGTCCCATAATTTTTAAATTGTCTCTCCTGGATCTCTTTTCCAGGTCAGTTGTTTTTCCAATGAGATATTTCACATTCTCTTCTATTTTGTCATTCTTTTGGTTTTGTTTTGCGATTTCTTGGCTTCTCAGAAAGTCATTAGCCTCCACCTGTTCCATTCTAATTTTGAGAGAACTATTTTCTTCAGTCAGCTTTTGCACCTCTTTTTCCACTTGGCTAATTCTTCTTTTGAAAGCGTTCTTCTCCTCATTGGCTTTTTGAACCTCTTTTGCCAATGGAGTTAGGCTATTTTTCAAGTTGATATCTTCTTCAGCATTTTTTGGGGTGTCCTTTATTAAGGAACTGACCCGATTTTCATGCTTTCCTTGCATCTCTCTCATTTCTTTTCCCAGTTTTTCCTCCACCTGTCTAACGTGATTTTCAAAATCCTTTTTGAGCTCTTCCATGGCCTGAGCCCATGGGGTATCTATTTCAGATATTTGGGATACAGAATCTTTGACTCCTATGTCTTTCCCAGATGGTAAGCAGATCTATTCTTCGTTAGAGACGAATGGGGGAATCATCTTCTCAAGAAAATAACCTTCTATGGTCATAGTTTTTTTCCCTTTTCTGGGCATTTTCCCAGCCAGTTACTTGACTTCTGAGGGTCCTCTCCACCCCCTGGCCTAGATCCGCCCAGCTAGTGCTTGGGGTCTGAGATTCAAATGCTGCTTCCCAGCTTCAGGGATTTTGGCGGCAGACCTGACTGCTATTCAGTGGGAGCTTATCTGCTCAGGTGGGGGCAGGGCCGCCTCCCAGGCTCAGTTCCCTCAGGGAGTCTATGCAGAGACCTTCTGTATTGGAGCTGCTGCGGAACTCCTACCTTCTCCGGGAGCCTCTGGCCACCGCGGCCTCTGCCTCTGCCGCAGTGGCTGCCTCCCGATGGATTCTGAATCCCGGAGATACCCCGCTCCCCTCTCAGCCTGTTTCTCTCACTGTCCTGCTAGTCTGTCAGTGGAGGGACCTTCGCGGCCGCTGAAGATCCCGGTCCCTGAAGCCTGCTTGTATCTGTTCCATTCTCTCAGTGCCACGTGGCCGGGGCAGGGCAGGAGAGGGCTCCGCTCCCGTCCGGGACACGATGGACCTTTGGGATCGGTTTTTCAGGGCTCTCTGCAACGGAAATCTCCTTCACTGTTTTGCTGCGTGTCTTCCACTTTTCCAGAATTTGTTAGGAGTTCTTTTTAGAGGAAATCCATGGCCTGTGGGTTCGAAGCTAGCAAATGTGAGTCTTTCTACTCCGTCATCTTTGCTCCGCCATGAAATAAGATTTTAAATGAGATTATAGCATTAGGGACCAAGTATATGCACCCAAACACCCCAACATTCCCCCCTTTTTAAATAGAAGAAACCCAAGTGTTTTGGGGTAAGGGACAAAGGTCTCGGTTTCTGCCATTACTTCCTGCTGAGAGTGGACATAGAGCTGTCCCTGCCTCACAGGTTTCCGACATTGGTGAGGTCTGTAGCTCGTGTGACTCCAGGTCCAGAGGGTGATGGGTCACGGACAGTGAGTCATGTAAAGCCAGAACTATCATTTTTAAATTGGAAGACACTAAACCTGGAGGAGACAAATCTGGCAAGGAGATTAAGCAAAGGCCAAAAAATGACTAGAAGAGGTTAAACATGGTGTTTACGTCATTGTTCTGCCTACTGAAAATACTTCCCCACATTTTCTCCACATACTTACTCTGAGACTGGTATAAAAGTACCCAGAGAAACTATCTGGGGATTGAAAAGGCTTCGATGACTCCCACTTGTCCCCAACCTTCTTATACCCTTTCCATATTTTCAATCAAACCTTTATTTGTCTTTCCAAATCTCTTGAACCAATTATTAAGACTGTTTCATTATCCTTTTCGTTTCTACTATAAAAAGGACAGCTCACAAGTTATTAATTTTCACTAGCATAACTGTATTTTCTTAATCAAAAGAGATTTCGAACTTGATTATCACAACTAATAGACTTTCATCGATGTTTCACAGGCTTGTTTATCTTTTTCTGGATAACATTCATTATGGAGAAAAACAAACTTTAGAAATTAAGTTATCAACAAATTCAAGCAATAATTTTAAATTTTGTTTAGGCCATGTAATGACCAAAAATTCAGGTTAAAATAGCAATATTTTTTCCCGCTTTATACATCATTACATAATAATTTAGCAGTGCATTACCTTGAAAATGAAAATATAGTAGTTTTTACACCCCCCCCTTTTCTTTGAAAAAATTTCATCTAAACATATTTCTTTTTCTTTTAAAACAGTTGAAAATGTATCTGGATGTTAGGAGAATCACTAAACTTTTATAAGGAAAATTAGTTGAAACATTTTAAAATGATAGTTCTCTTTCCACTTTGAAGAAAAATTAATCTTTTAAAATTAAAATTCATTAAAACTTAGTTGGTATAAGATTGTCCTTAAGTAACATGAATTCCTAAATTATTAGAACAAACCAAATTCTTAATGATTACATAATTCCTCCATACTACAAAATGCTTTAGAAAGAAATGTGCAATATTATCTCACATTGGTACCTCTAAGAGACTGATTACAGAAAAACACTAATGCTTTTAAAATCCTTTTAAACAATGAGGGCATTTTAAGGTGAGTCTTAAGTAGTTTTCACAAATTACGAACATATTCTATTTTCAGATAAAAATAATATTAATTTTCCTAGTAATATTACACAAAAGGGCTCACATATTTTGCTGGTCACTTGCTATTGATCTTAGAAATTTGCTATAGAAGAAAAAAGTAGGGACAAGTGATGCATCAAATACGACAGGATAAAACATCTATGACTCTGTTTGAATTCAGATAGGAGTGAAATTTTCCAATCACGCAGTATCTGTATTATAACCAGACTCAGGAATAGTCAGGTGGTAAACATTCTTCTTTTTTTTTAAAAAGACACAATGTGGAAACTGACCAGGAGTATCGCATCCTAGATTGAGTCCAGAAATGTCCCCTCGGCATTTCCTTTTCAGGTAGAAACTTCACCTGTTAAGAGTGAAGGATCACATTCCCTCTGAATAACTTGTGGTAGTTCTCTCAGATATTGATTTAATGCAAGCAATTATACCCAAATTCAAACTTAAACAGAAATGTTTATGATCCCAAATGTTTTTACCTTAAACAGCAAATAACACTGATCATAACTTACGCCAAATACAGTTATTTGTATTCCCATGGAGTTGCAATAAGTAATAAAGATTTACCAGGATTCATATACACTAGGGATTCCATTTAACATTTTTCCTTCTCAAATTTAAAACTTGCCCTTACATAAAAGTCAATTGTTGAAAACCCTTTCTATCTATTACATCTTTTAAGCAAGGCCCATATATTTTTTATGAATTGTATAAGCCAGAGAAATTTCTTTCTTAGGACTGATGACCTTGTCCACAGGAAAGAGGCCTTGGCAAAAAGGAATTGGCATGGATCCCATACCTGCCAACCCCCAAACATACAGAAAGGCTGTTCTGAACGGGAGAAGCAGTCTAAATAATTTTTTACTGATTTTCTTCCTTTCCACACAAAATGAGCCATTGACAATGTTAGGTTTCAGGATAAAAGCACAAACTCCAAAAATTCAGTTAACAATCTTACTTACAACTTTTATAAATGATAGCAAGATTATTTTAGCTGTAACTTCTTTAACAGGAAAAGGTGAAAATACCTGGTTTTCTAGACGGCAATTACAAAACATTATAAGATAAATTTAGTGGGACTGATAAAATTTTAAATAACATAACAGGCTTTACACAATTTTTCCCACATCTTTCAGTTTCAACAAAATTCAGATTAAAAGTGATTTCTCTAATACCATTTCTGAATTACAGAGTAAAATAAAAACATTAATTGTTCTTTTACTCAAGAAAATTTCACGTCTGTGTCCACTCCGTAAAAATATTTTGAAAGAAAGAGTTGTGAAACTAGAAGCAGAAGTTTGGGAAGATGCTGGAACAAAATCCAGTGGTGTATGGTCCCCTACTTTGTACTTGGGATTTCAAGGCTTTATCTCTGAGGTGCCTTTTTTTCATTTTCAGATTTATGCATTTTCCCAATTTGCCTTAGTGTCAAATAATACAACAAATTCTGACCTGTCTTAAACATCCAATTAGGAATGACATTTTTCACTTAAAATATGACCAGCTAAACTATCTCTAGTTGTATACAATTATACAAAAACTTTTCTCTTTCAGCAGAGGCGTGAGATAATTAAAATGCTAGTCAATCTGCCTTTCTGATATGAGTGGGAAAATTTCCCTAATTTCTTCTTGTCTTTCTCTCCTCATTCACAACCTGGCCAGGGTTAGAAGCTAGAAAGAGAGAGAGAATTTTACTAATACATTTCCAATAATTTCCAAAATTTTTCTGGCTTCTTAAAACTTCATACTCATGTTGTTCTCCTAGCGGGCTTTGATTAAAGCCCCTTTAAAGCTTCACATATTATTTCCTTGTATTTCTTATGTAAAATTTAACAGTCATATAAACTAAATAATTTAAGATTAGTTTCTCTCTTTCTCTCTTTTCCATTCTCTTCCATGATGCTGCAGCCATCAGAGGGAAGGGAGTCAGGGAGAGGAAGAGATAACATTCCAAATTCCAGCTACAATGGAGCCAGCTGTAATAACACATAAACACACGTCCACAGAACATGTAAAGACAGAATACATATGCAGACAATAAAAAAATAATTCCAAAACTTAAAAAAATGGCAGAAATTCTGTGCACAAATTACAACTTTGGCTTAATTTCTATCACTGTGTTCCAAACACCTTACACACAATTTAGATTTCCAACTAAGTAATCTCGTCGTTCAAGAGCGGCTTAGCTATATTACACCACTCAGTGGGGTATGGGGCTGTCTAGAAGAGACTGAATGTAAAGACTATCTGGTGCATAATTGATTAATTTCTTTTTCTAAATAGAAATTTATTTTTTTAACTTTTTACATTCATTTTCACAAAATTTTGGGTTCCAAATTTTCTCCCCATTTGTCCCCTCCACCACCCCAATACACTGAGCATGCTAATTCCCCCTATCACCAATCTGCCCTCTCTTCTATCATCCCTCCCTTCTCTTGTCCCCATCTTCTCTTTTGTCCTGTAGGGCCAGATCACTTTCTATTTCCCGTTACCTGTATTTCTTATTTCCTACTAGCAAGAACCATGCTCAACAGTTGTTCCTAAAACTTAGAGTTCCAACTTCTCGCCATCCCTCCCTCCCCACCTATTCCTTTTAGGAAGGCAGATAATTCAATATTGGCCATATCTGTGTAGTTTTGCAAATGACTTCCATAATAGTCGTGTTGTGTAATACTATGTTTCCTGTCATCCTATCCTGCCCCTCATTGTTTCTATTCTCTCTTTTGATCCTATCCCTCCCCAAGAGCGTTGGCTTTAAATTGCTCCCTTTTCCCATTTCCCTCCCTTCCATCACTCCCCCACCATGCTTAGCCCGTTCCTCCACACTTTTCTGTGTTGTAAGATAGGTTTTCATACCAAAATGAGTGTGCATTTTATTCTCTCCTTTAGTCAAATGTGATGAGAGTAAACTTCATCTTTTTCTCTCATCTGCTCACTTTTGCCCTCCACTAAAATGTCTCTTGTCTGTGTCTTCTATGAGAGATAATTTGCCCCATTCTATTTCTCCCTCTCTCCTCCCAATACATTTTTCTCTCACCATTTACTATCATTTTTTTGAGATATGATCCCATACTCTTCAATTCACTCTGTGCTCTCTATCTCTGTGACTGTGTATGTGTGTGTGTGTGTGTGTGTGTGTGTGTAATCCCACCGACTACCCAGATACGGAAACGTTTCAAGAGGTACAAATATTGTCTTTCCATATAGGAATGTAAAAAGTACAACGTTAGAAATTCCCTTATGACTTCTCTTGGCTGTTTACTTTTTCATGCTTCTTCTCATTCTTGTGTTTGAAAGTCAAATTTTCTTTTCAGCTCTGGTCTTTTCATCAAGAATGCCTGAAAGTCCTCTATTTCATTGAAAGACCGCATTTTCCCTTGAAGTATTATACTCAGTTTTGCTGGGTAGGTGATTCTTAGTTTTAGTCCTAGTTCCTTTGATTTCTGGAATATCCTATTCCATGCCCTTCGATCCCTTAATGTAGAAGCTGCTATATCTTGTGTTATCCTGATTTTGTTTCCATAATACTTGCATTGTTTCTTTCTAGGTGCTTGCAATGTTTTCTCCTTGGTTTGGGAATTCTGGAATTTGGCCACAATGTTGCTTGGAGTTTCTCTTTTTGGGTCTCTTTCTGGTGGTGTTTGGTGGATTCCTTGAATACTTATTTTGCAGTCTGGTTCTAGAATATCAGGGAAGTTTTCCTTGACAATTTCATGAAGGATGATGTCTAGGCTCTTTCTTTGATCACGGCTTTCAGGTAGTCCCATAATTTTTAAATTGTCTCTCTTGGATCTATTTTCCAGGTCAGTTGTGTTGTCCAATGAGATATTTGACATTATCTTACATTTTTTCATGCTTTTGGTTTTGTTTTGTGATTTCTTGATTTCTCAGAAAGTCATTAGCCTCTATCTGTTCCAGTATAATTTTGAAAGAACTATTTTCTTCTGTTAATTTTGAACCTCCTTTTCCATGTGGCTAATTCTGCTTTTTAAAGCGTTCTTCTCCTCTTTGGTTTTTGAACCTCTTTTGCCAATTGAGTTACCTATTTTTCAAGGTGTTATTTTCTTGAGCATTTTTTTCGTTCTCCTTTAGCATAGTATTGACCCATTTTGCGTGCTTTTCTTGAATCTCTCTCATTTCTCTTCTTTTTTCCTCCACATGTCTAACTTGATTTTCAAAATCCTTTTTGAGCTCTTCCATGGCCTGAGCCCATTCCATATCTATTTCAGATATTTGGGATGTAGAATTCCTGACTTCTGTGCCTTTACCTGATGGCAAGCATTGTTCTTCCTCATCAGAAAGGAAAAGAGGAAACATCTAATCACCAAGAAAGTAACCTTCTATGATATTACCGTTTTTCCCTTTTCTGGGCCATTTTCCCGCCAGTTACTTGACTTCTGAGATTCTTCACCCCACCCTACAGATCCGCCCAGCTAGTGCTTGGGGAGTGAGATTCAAATGCTAGTTCCCAGCCTTAGGGCTTTCAGTGGGGTCAGGTCTCCTATTCAGTGTAAGATTAAATTCTAGATTAAGTTCAGGTGCTCAGGTAGGGTCAAAGCCTAAGCACAGGGCTCAGTTCCCTCAGGGGCTTCACAGGGATACCTCCAAAAATGGACTCGAGTTCCTGCCTGCTCTGGGAGCCCCTGTTATCTGCTGCCTCCGAAGGGTGCCCGAGTTGTGGAGACACCCTTCTCCCCTCTAGGCCACCCAAACTGGCCCTTTCACTTACCTTTGCGCCTGTGGATGGAGGGAACCACGCGGACGCTGGAGATTCCATTCCAAAGCCTATCTGGATCTGCTTCTCCCGGAGTCCATCGGCCAGGGCAGGACTGGGCTCTGCTCCGGGTCTGGCGGGGACGGACCCCTGGTGTCGGTTTTTCTGGTCGCTGTGGAATAGAAATCTCCTCCACTCTATCGTTCCGCTGCTTCCTCTGCTCCAGAATTTGTTGGGAGTTCCTCTTTGTAGGTATTTCATAGGCTGTGTGTTCGGGAGCTTGTGTATGTATATCTTTCTACTCCACCATCTTGGCTCCTAACCCCATATTTTTTAAATTAAAGATAATTTACGAGAAATTTTCCTCTGAACAAGCAGCAAACTTACAGTGTTACCTGACCCAGAAGTGATGACATTTTGAACTGCATATCTAATTCCTCCACTGTGGTTTATTTTAGCAAAATTCCAAATAAAATGGTCATCAAGATGTTCAAATTAAAATGTGAATGACTAAGATGTCCAACCATTCTAAGGTAACACTTTTTCCATTTTGAAATAGTATACAATGTGTATGTAAGTTGTCACTGAATGAGGAGAGAGCTATGATTCATATGATTCAATGTAACACGAACTAGATATGGAGTCAAAGGGCATAGGTTCAAATTCAGACTCTGTCACTCTCGACAGGACCTTGGGCAATTACTTTATTTTCTCAGGTCCACAGCATACTCTTTTGTTAAATAAAATGGAAGTACTTTTTCATCTTTAAGGGACTCATGAATTTTAAATCCCTTATTCCTGAAAAAATACATAGTGACTAGAGGGCTTAAATTGAAGCCAAGAAGCCTGGGCATCAATGTGCCCCTTCAACATACTAGCCACCTGACCATGAATATTGAAATAATCTCACAAAATCCATTGTCAACTCTCTAAACCTGGATTATAGATATTTGTCAATTTTCTTTCACGTAGTATGTAATAAATGTTAGATTGTTGATCGTTAGTAATTTATATAGAAAAGAGTTGCTCATACAAAATAAATCATAGGCATGAAGCAAAATTAAACAATCCAATCTTCTTTATAACAACCCCTTTGTCCACTCTATGTATGGGAATCCAAAATCCCTCAGCACAGATACATTCATACATGCACACAAAAGCACATATATGTGCATGTATATACACACACAAGTGCACATCCTTAAAAACACATTCAATTAGATTTCAGTATATCTCTGAATTTACCTGAATATGTTGCAGGGATTATTTTGTAGGTGGTGTTAAAAGTAGAAAAGACAAGTCTGTGAAGCATAACCTCAACAAAGGACGCCTCTACTACCATCCCCACAACTAGCTTCCATAATAAGAAACAAGAAAATTGTCACTTCCTCCCACTAACCCTTATTATCCAATTCCAATCTGATTCTAGATGTCTGGCATCAGTAGGACACTGACCTCTCACACTGCATTCATTGCTCTTCCTTAGATACCCCAGAGATCCTTTCCATTCTAACCCTTGGACTCAGTGTCCTCTTTTTAAAAGTAATCAATTTGTGTTCAAGGACACTGTCAAATCTTCCCATGATTTTCAGTGATTGGCCATCTGCCCTGCTTATCACAATTCCTAACTACAACTTGGACTTTATATTTGCCATAAAAGTGAACTTTCCTTAATTCATTGTGTCTTCCCTATAGAATTTGGACTTCTTGAAAATAAAGAATTTTTACTATCTGTATGTCCAGTTCCTAGGAGAGTACATAGCATGCAGCAATTGTTTAACATTGAATTCCCTTTCTGTTAACAAATTATACAATAACAAGAAAAAGCCTCCAACTTTATTTTCAGGTTAGAAAGATTGCTTCAAAGCAGAGATGATTTTTGGAAAAAAAATTATTATATTTTATGATTATTTGTAATAAAACTTTTTAACATTAATTCATTACAAATTTTGAGTGTTAAATTGTCTCTTCCCATCTGTCATTGACTTCCTTTTTATTTCCTTGAGATTCCAAGTAATTTCACAAAGATTACACCCGCATAGTCATGAAAATTATTTCCATATTATCCATGTGGAAAATTAAAAGAGAAAGGAAGGAGACAATTTAATCAAAGTCTTCTTGGGGTCACACAGGCACAGAAGGGACTTGGACAGGCCTTGGGAGAACTGAATCTCCTGTACCTGTGATAGTTTCCAGACTTCTTGGAAAAATTGGAATGTCGGGGGGCGGAGCCAAGATGGCGGAGTAGAAAGACCCACATTTGCTAGCTTCGAATCCACAGCCCATAGATTTCCTCTAAAAAGAACTCCTGACAAATTCTGGAACAGTGGAAGCCACGCAGAAACACAGTGAAGGAGATTTCAGTTGCAGAGAGCCCTGAAAAACCAAATGCAAATGTAGCCCGGACACAGGAGTGGAGTTCTGCCCTGCAGAGCGCTCCCCCCCAGCCCCGGCCCCGGGCGCGGAGCTTTGCCCGACAACGCAGCACTAAGAGGAGCCAGCAGACGCAAGCAGGCTTCAGGGACCAGAATCTCCAGCCGCTGGGAAGGTCCCTCCACCCAGAGACGCACAGGTCAGTGAGAGAGACGGGCTGAGAGGGGAGCAGGGTATCTCCGGGACTCGGACCCCCTCGGGAGGTGACAGGCGCTTGGCCACAGGCCCGCAGAGCAGGCAGGAGCTCCACCCCATCTCCATTACAAAAGATCTCTCCATAAACCCCGT
>JAQQSK010010695.1:0-12581 GCA_028658325.1 Potorous gilbertii | reverse complement strand
TGCTCCCCCTTGTGGTTATACTAAGAATAGCTTTGTTGACCTCTGATGCCTTCAGGTTTAATTTTATGTAGGATTTAATAAAGAATTTTAATGCAATATCTTGTAAAATAAAATGGAGATTAGAAAATTTGGATATATGGATATGAATAAGTTGTGGGCTAATATTCTAAACATGTTTTTAATATTAATTTGGGAGAATTTTTCCAGTATACACACACACACACACACACACACACACACACACACACACACATACATACACACACACACACACACACACACACACATATTCATTTCATTTTCTTTTTAACTTAAAAGGTTTTTATAAGATAATTTTCTTTCTAATATTGCCTAGGTTTCAATTTGAATCACTCTTTTCCCTCAACAAATACTTTTACCATTTTTGTTTTATATAAAGGAATAAGAAAATTTAAAAATAGCAAAATTAATCAATGTTTTTTTAAAAACCTGATCCTGTATTCAACATTACACATTGATGGCTCCTCCACCTCTGTGAAGGAACAAAGTTATATTTCTTCTCTGGGGCTGTTTATTTTTCATACTTTCATATATAGCATTTGGTTTTAGTTGCTTCATGACTTTTGTTCCTTTTATCTATATTGTTCCAATCATTTTGTATATTATTTTCTTGCTTCTTTGCTTTGCTTCTATTCATTTAAGTCTTTTCATGCTTCTCTTTATCCACTGTGTTTTCTTTTCCTTAAAACACTGCAATATTCCACTACATTCATTACCTACAATTTGTTTGGCCATTCTCCAATCCATTGGCCATTTATTTTGCTTCCAGGTATTCATTATCTCAAAAAATGTTCCTGTAAATATTTTGGTGTATGTGGACCCATTCTTTTTGTCAGTTATCTGCTTCTCAGTAAGAATTCTGGGACAAAAAGTATGGCTGTTTTAGCCATTTCATTTCATATATTATATTTTAATAATCAAAACACACTTTTTATCAGTAGTATAGCAATCTGTTCTTACTTGGCTTGATAACAGTAAAAAAAAAATAATTGACCAGGAGCTATAAAACTGAAGTAGCAATGAAAGAAAAAGAATTAGAATACCCTCACCTTGGAGAAGGAAATAAATACCGATACAGTGACTGCTGTAAGTCAGGCACTTTGCTAAGTGCTTTTAACAAACATTGTTTCATTTCATATTCACAACAACCCTTTGAGGTAGGGGCTATTATTATACCCATTTTTCAGTTAAGGAAACTGAGGAAAACAGAAATTCGTTTGCCCAGGATCACACAGCTGATATCTGATGCCAGATGTGAACTCAGGTCTTCCTGACTCCAAGCCTAGCACTAGTTAATCACTGCTCTACCAGCTGCCTCAGAAGAGGCATTTTCTTTCATCTTGACAATACCCCCACCAACATTACTCATTTCACAGTCAACTTTATCTTAACTCTTGGAGTTCACCACACAATTTTTGAGTGCTTCAGACACAAAAGATATGCACAATGAAATATACATGTTTCAAAGGAATTAGATTGAGAAGTAACAGAGCCCCAAATGTTTATAGTATTAAAGATAAATTGCGAAGCACTTTATTTTTTAATTTTACCCTCGTTAAAATACAGCACACAGTTCAAAGATAAATTCTGAGTCAAATGCTAAGACAGAGTAACTGTGTCAGAATGTCAAACTAGCTACAGAGCTTGAGATGTTTTAAGTGCAAAGAAGAGGAAAACTGTCTTCAGTTCGATACGTGTATGTGCTGGAACTGAACTTGAAGTGTTTTTGTCTGAGCCCTTCATTCTGGAGAGGCCTTTCAGGAAGAAATCTATAATATATTTTTCTCTGATGTCTTTTGGTGAAGACTTTGCATCATTTAAGTCTCTCTATCTGTCAGACCCCAGTGAAAAGATGGATACACTCCAGTAGGTTTTGAGAAAGCTACTGACTGTTAAGAATAATGAATGAAAAAAGAAAAGAGAAAAAACAAATGAGAAAAGTCAGTTGATTGTTCAAAGAGAAAACAAGGAGACCTTTAAAATTTTTGTTTATTAAATTGTGTGGTTTAAATTATGAATACTCAAAATGGTTTAGAAATTAGCCGATAGGAAGATTTGGGCTGTTTTATGGACTTTCTATTCAAATGATGATTCATTATAGATTCTAAAAATATGACCTATCCCCCCACCCTGTGCATCATCTGCTTAAGAGTTACCTTTAAATATATATGCAGGAAGGAGAAAAGGATGGTGTCTAGAATCCTCCTGAGAAATTATTAGTGGTGATCTGAAACAAGAGGGTAAAAGAAAGTTTTCTTCTATTGATTGTGAGGAATGGTGAGTGAAACACATTGAAAGAATGAAGGTAGACAAGGGAGGAGAGCCCTTTACACTGACAACAGCCCTAGTCTGAACAGTGGCCAGCTGTTCCTCATATAGCCTTCTGCAACACACCACACAAGGCTTTGTTGTATGGAGTTTTCTAGAGCCAATTAAAACTTGACGTTTTGTACCCTGTGTAATTAAAATGCAAATGAAGGGATGAATTATGTTTAAAAAACAGATTATGCAGGTTAATTAAGATGAAAATATACCTAGACCCTGAGTTTATAGTGAAGAAGGTTTTAAAAGGAACTTGCTGACATGGTGGAATATGGTGTCTGAGTGTTTGATGTGTTCTGTAATGGAAAGATCCTTTATCTACACCAGAAATGAAGAGACCGAGGCTCCTAAAGAGAGGAAAATATAATTATTAAATGCATTTTAAATGGAGATAAATTGAGAGATGGTTACTCATTTCTGTTTAGGATGCACTTTTAGGGTGCCATTTTGATTCTGACTGAGAAAATATCATGAAAATGTGCTGTTTTCAGATTGCTCTGAGAACAAACTATGATAAATGCATTCTCTGGAACTGCAGGATTTTTTTCATGCACTCCATTGATATTTATCTACCTGAACAATTAAAGGTGAGTTCCTGGACTGAAAAGAGACATTGGGGGCCATTTTTCAGGGCAGGCAGCTCCCCATTCTTCCCAAGAGAGAAAGTGAACAAAACCAAGGAAAGGAGACACTTTAGAAATGACCTTGCATCACTCTCCATGCTCCTGTAAGAAGAGACACTATTAAAAGGGTCAAGAAAAGAATTTTAAAAAGCAGCAATTTGCCCTATCAAAAAGTCAAATAATGCTTTCCTCGTCATTTTTTATACCTTCCAAAAGAACATTTTCCAGTCTTTGCCTCTTAATCATAGCCCAGTATCTTGCTCATACAAAACGCCATGCCACATCTGGATTTTAGTCATTAGAAAGATGGATACTATATAGATGCTGGAAACAACAAAGATAAAGAATCAATTAACTGCGTTCATTACAAAAGGAATGAAAACATTGCTTGGCATCAGACATCAACCATTATAATTGTTTAAAAGATGAAGTCTAGAAGGCATAACCTGGAATTCAAATTTGGGGGACACAGAACAATTAAGTTAGAAGTCAAAAAAGACACAATAGTTACCTTGAAATTGAGAGAATTATTACATCAGAAATTAGGCAATTGGGAAGAGGGGGGAAGATTAGAGAAGCCCAGCCACTGCAGGCATCATGGCAGAGCATCCTGGGGCTTCCTGGTAACAGCTTCACATTGATGAAGTGCTTTACCATCCTACATATTTTTTATTAATACACATTTAGGCAGACCATTAAAAGTTTCAGGAAGAACCTGAATATTAACTTGGAGATGCTCATATAATGGTAGTGGTGCTGAGCAGAGAGATCTCAGGGCAAAAGTTTGTTTTTGTCAAAAGAATCTTGAAGAAAATTCTACATGCTCACTTTTCCTTCATTTACATTTTACTTGGTGTTTCACCTCATCCTCCCCTCACCACGCCCCCTGAATTTCTGATTTGTCAGTAGCAGGGAAGAAAAGTGTTTGAATCAATGGTAGAAACGTAGGCATTGTAAGGGTATTTTTGCTTATTTTTCTGAACTACTCTTTCTCCACAAGTCCTTTCTTTGCCCTAGTCACATATCCTTCTATAGGTTCACTCTCTTCTGCTTTCATGGGATCTTCTAGGAATCTTTCATATTTGAAAATTCTACCTCCCATTCAACCTTACTGAATTTGATCTCCGTTTCCTTCCCTCCATTCTAGACCTTACCATAGTGTGTTCCTAAATTATACAGCCATTGGCCCCATTAACTAACTCAAGTGATTTATTTTTTACTGTGAAGCAAAACATCTTCAAATATCCAAACACGATTAATGGATAATAGACAGAGAGAGAGAGAGAGAGAGAGAGAGAGAGAGAGATGGATAAACATTTATGGAGCACTTATTATGTGCCAGGCACAGTGCTTTAAAGTTCATAATAAAAATAGAAGCAAATAAGACAGTCTCTACTCTCAAGACATTGCACTTCTATTTTATTTTATGTTTAATTTGTGGAATAAAACAAGCACAGTACAATTAAAAAAAATGATTGTACTTGAAACTCTAAATCTACTCACATTTGGCTATTTTTCCAAATACACAACATCATCATGTAAATTTCTTTCCCCTCACCCTAGAGATGTCTCCCATTAGAAATAAATATATTTGTGTGTGTGTGTGTGTGTGTGTGTGTGTATACTTGTGTGTAAAATTATTCTATCCATCGGTACATTTATCACTTCTTTCTCTGGATGAAAATAGTGTTTCTTCACATGTCATTTACAGTGAAATTGGTTATTTTTTGTAATAAATGATATTTTTATTTTGTCCAGTAACATGTAAAGATAGTTTTCAACTTGCATTTTTTAAGATTTTGAGTTCCAAATTTTTTCCTCTCTCTCCCTTCCCTCCCCTCTCCTCACAACAGCAAGCAATATGATAGAGGTTATACGTGTAAAATCATATTAACCATATTTCTACATTATTCATGTTGTGAAAGAAAAAGAGGAAAAACATGAGAAAGAAAAAAAAAAACAAGACATGAGTCTTTTGGAATTATCTTGGATCACCATATTGCTGAAAACATCTAAGTCTATTATAGTTGATCTTGGCAAAATGTTGCTGTTACTGTGTACAATGTATTCCTGGTTCTGCTCATTTCACTCAGCATCAGTTCATGTAAGTCTTTCCAGGTTTTTCTGAAATCCACATACTAATCATTTCTTACAGTATTCCATTTTTTATAGGATTCCATTACATTCATCTTCCACAACTTGTTCAGCCATTCCCCAATTGATGGGCATCTAATCAATTTCCAATTCCTTGCCACTACAAAAAGAGCTGCTATAAATATCTTTGTACCTGTGAGTCCTTTTCCCTTTTATGATCTCTTTGGGATATAAACATAGTAGTAGCATTGCTGGATCAAAGGGTATGCACAGTTTTATAGCACAGTTTAGGTATAGTTCCAAATTACTCTCTAGAAGGGTTGGATCAGTTCACAATTCCACCAACAATGCATTATTCTTCCAATTTTTTCCCACATCCTCTTCAACATTGATCATTTTCCTTTTCTATCAAATTAGTCAATCTGATAGGTCTGAGGTGATACTTCAGAGATGCTTTAATTTTCATTTTTCTAATCAATGATGATTTAGAATATTCTATATGACTATAGATAGCTTTCAATTCTTCATCTGAAAACTACCTGTTCACATCCTTTGACCATTTCTCAATTTGGAAATGACTTATATTCTTATAAATGTGACTCATTTCTCTCTATATTTGAGCAATGGGCTCTTGATTATAAACACTGGCTGTAATTTCCACCAGCCCTCCCGGCCCCAGCTTTCTGCTTTCTTTCTTATCTTGGTTGTATTGGTTTTGTTTGTGAAAACATTTTTTTAATTTAATGTAATCAAAATTCTCCATTTTGTATTTCATAATGCTTTCTGTCTTTCTTCTGTCTAAATTCTTCTCTTGTCTATAGATCTGACAGGTAAACTATTCCTTACTCTCCTAATATGATTACGGTATCATCTTTTATGCCTTAATCATGTACCCATTTGATCTTATATTGGTATAGGGTGAGAGATATTGGTCTATGCTTAGCTTTTGCCACATTATTTTTTCCAATTTTCCCAGACGTTTTTGTCAGATAATGATTTTTTTATCCCAGAAGCTGAATTCTTTGGATTTATCAAACAGTAGTTTACTATAATCATTTACTACTCTGCCTTATGTATCTAATCTATAAATTGGATATTTATACTAGAAATTCATAATGTGGAAAAATTAGTACACTAATTCATTATTGGAAGAATTGTAAAATGATCCAAGTATTTTGTAGAGCAATCTGCAATTATGTTCCAAGATTTATTTAACTACCTATACCATTTGACCCAGCAACAACATCACTTGATCTATTTCCAAAGGTGATATTAGGGAAAAAGAAAAAGAACTTATATATTTTAAAATGCTTATAGTAATTCTCTTTGTAGCGAAGAATGGAAATTGCAGGGATGCCAATCAATTGGGAAATTGCTGAACAAGTTGTGGTATATGATTGTGATGGAATATTATTGTATTGATGAGCTCAGTGATTTTAGAAAAGCATGAAAAGACTTGCACAATATAATGAAGAGTGAAATGAGCAGAACCACATTTTATACGGGAATGGCAATATTGTTTTAAGAATAACTTTGAGCAAATCAGCTTATAGTCTAATACAGAAAGACAATACATAAAGGGAATCTGAGTGGTAGGGAGGGTACTACCATGGAGACAAGGTTATTAGTGAGTGGGTAGTGAGAGGATTGAGAGAATTAGAACAGCAAGTGCTATTGGAAATTGCATAAACCGCACTGACTCCATCTTGTGACTCAATTCTGGCTCTTGTTCAGTTTCCTTTCTATTCAGTTATGGGTCTAGTCCAGTTTCTGACTTGTGAGAAAACTTTATTCAACTATGGGGATTGTGAAAAAAAAACTTTGTTGCCTTGTTTGAACTTAGCCCTACATCTCTGGAAAGTTGGATGATACCTGCTGCTGAAAGAACTTTAATGAAGTACCTGCATAATGCTGACCAGAAACTGTGTTAGATCCAAATAGTGCTGCAAGGAATTTTTTCACAATTAAACATCTCAAGCAATGTATATGTTTGACCCTGTACTGATCAATTATTGTTTCCATGTTCCTTTGATTGAATATAGACTCTTGTCGAGAATAAGGCACTTCTTTTTTCTGATTTTAAGGAATTGCACTTATTTACTCCTCGCCTATCCCGCCCCAACTTGGAAAGTCTCAAATATGTACTTCAATTGAAAATCAGATAACCAAATTTTGTATCCTAGTTAATTGTTCCCTTTTAATTAGTCTTACCTGATTGCATTTTTAATACATAAAAATCTTTCATTGTATCCTGGATCCAGCCTTAACCTGAAGAGGTCTGGTCCTGATTTGTTATGTAATTGGCATGCTTTGCTTAATAAATATATGCGCTTGGAAGTTCAAACATTAGTTTCCTCAGTCATTTCATCTTTCACCCACAACAGTCTGGAGAGTAGAACTGGATGTGAAGTAAGCATGACTTGACCCTTAACAAAATAGTAGACGGATCCAGAGACTCAGCAATTAGTATCTTAAGGGTCAGATTCTCTGTCCAATAGCTAGACTTCTGATAGCTTAGAAAAATATATTCTCTCCAGACTGTAGCCTGACGTATCAAATGAGTCACCAGTGTTCCGATTTGGGAAATCTACTACTTTTGCATCACTAACTGACCTACTGACACTAGGAGAGGTACAATGACTCCAACCTGCAATGGTAGAGATGAAGGGTAATATTCTATGACTAATGAGACTTCTTGAGGGGAGCAACATATTCAGGTGAATAAAGAAGAGGTTTCCATTGTTATTCAATTAAGAAAACCTACTGATACTAATTCTTGTAGAGGCAAGAAACCAATCAGTTTTACTTAAGTAACATTGCCCCTCACTGCAAAAACCAAACAAAAGCAAGAAGGAAAATAAAACAAAACCTGATCCATATTAGTGACTTAATTTATGGGATAATGATGGATCCAAGAGTCCTGCATTTTGAACTAGCCATAGCTTGTTGTAATTGCATGCCAGGTCCCGGGAGTCTTGGCCTGAAAACAACTTTGCCCCAGATTGTCTGGAAATGTCCTTGTTACTTTGCCTTCCCTAATGTTTCCCCTGACGCTTTAGAGATGTGATCTGTTGCCTGAGTTTTGGGAGTTATATGTTATCTTAGTGCCCCTCCTGTGTACCCCATGACTCTTTTGCCATACTTCTTTTAGTGTCTTCAATTAAACCATCAGTGGCTTAATTAAGTTGTCTTCTTTTAAATACATCAAATTAACAAGAAAATATTTCCTTAGCAAAGTCTTACATTTCAACAGTGG
The DNA here is from genome assembly GCA_028658325.1 of Potorous gilbertii. Classification (NCBI taxonomy): domain Eukaryota; kingdom Metazoa; phylum Chordata; class Mammalia; order Diprotodontia; family Potoroidae; genus Potorous; species Potorous gilbertii. The sequence goes on along the minus strand of JAQQSK010010695.1, from coordinate 4,247 downwards.
TCTACCTCTTTAAGGTAAGAAAAGGCATTGGATGGCCATTATTTCCAGGTTTTTAAGGAAGACTTTTGGTAGCAATAAACTCTGTGAAGTAATGTAGCAATATAGTCCCATTTTTTTCAGAAGAAACTGAGGTTTGGAGAGATTAAGTGATTTACCCATGGTCACATATGCTAAGAGCAAAAAGAAACCCTTCTTACACATGACAGTTCTTCAGATGCTTGGAGATTTTATTAATGTGTCCTTTAAGTCTCCTCTAGGAAAAAAAATAAAACATCCCCACTGCCTCTATAGATTTTCCTGGAGTATTGCTTGCTCTTCTCTGGATGTGCTCTCCATGTTGTCATACTCCTTTGTCAAATGTGACATATGACTCAATTGTATTGTAGATTTGGTCTGATTAGAGCATCACCTCGCTGGTAATAGACATCATGCTTCCCTTAATGCATTCTTGATCTGCACCCCACCCCACACCCACTACCATGACATCAAATGTCTCTTTTAAAAAATAAATGGATATCTTCTTACAACTCAACATTAAACATAACAATTCCTCTGTCACTGTCTTCAGCCCTCACAAGGATAACTTTGCTCACAGAATCATTTTTCCTAATATATGGTGATACTTAGTAAACATTTACATGATTTTTCTGGTTTTCCAGTTTTCATATGAATTTATTTATGTCTTTCCAGATTTCTTTGTTTTCCACATACATGTGAGTTGTAATGGCATTGCAGCATTTCATTAGGTTAATGAATCACAATTAGCTAAATTTGCAATTTCACAGATCACAAATTTGACAGTTTCCAGTTTTTTTTGTTTTGTATTCTTATGTAAATTTACCAAGAAAATCTTTGAACAAGTAGCTATTTTTATGCTGATTGTTTCTGTATATACTTAGATAATATGTATATATGTATGCATATGTATACGTACAAATATGGATACATATAAATGTATACATGCAGCGATACACAAATAGTGTCAATGTATAGCGACATAGCATAATAATGACACTGATCCTCACGATCCTATAAGTAGATACTATTTTATCCCAGTTTTAGAGATGAGAAAATTGAGGCTTCATAGAGGCTAAGGGTCTTGTCCACATAGTGCTGGAGGCAGAATTTAAACTCATCTTCTGAACTCGCTTATTTCAGTTACTTTTACTGTTTACTACTAGATGGCTCTCAAAAAGGATTCTACATTTTTTTCAATTTTATCAAAAATGAATCTGCTTATCTCTTCATCTGTAAGTTTTGATTACAGCAGAATAATACTTTAATTATTTTTGCCAATGTGAGTTGGTATGCCAGGTATGGTTGGAAACTGAAATTTATTGACATTTACAACTCTTTATTAGTGAGGTTGTACATTGTGTAAAGTGATTATTAACCAGTTATGTTTTCTCCTTTGAAAATTGCTTCAATCCTTCAGTCTTTTATAGATTGAAAATTACCAGTGGAACGTCTTCTGAACTGAACCCTGTGATTTCGTCAGTATGAGAAGTTCCTGAGGAGAATTCTTACACCCACAGAGAGTTTTCTGGGCCACTAAAATGCTACCCAAGTGACTTACACAGGATCATACAGTTGGTATATGTCAGAGGTAAAACATGAACCTAGATCTTTCTGAGGTCAGATACCAATCTACTTCACCTTATTGGCTCTCTTTTTTCACTCTTTTTGTATGTCTTTAATCTCAAGCTTTTCTCTCTTAGATGACATAAATGTTTTTAATCAATCTATTATTTTATATCATATAGATTTTATTTTTCTGGAATAAAATACAGGAATCATCTTCTAAAATTCCATTGTGTGATTTTTAAAAAATCATCCTCTCTTTTCCCAATTAAAAAGTACTTTTCCATGTTTTATAAGTTTTTTTTTTAATATTTATGCTGTTTCTCATCTAGCTGGTATTCACTGGGTTATATGATAATAAATAAAGGTCTATATTTCTTTCCTGACAGATTGCTAACCAATTTTCCCAAGGGAATTTGATAAATAATTAACAATTTTCCTTGTTTATATTTTTTCTATGTTTCTTTAATACTCATCTTTGCATACATTTGATTGGATTTAGGTGCATCGATTCCATTGATCTCTTCTCTCATTTCCCACCTGGTACCAGATTTTTTCTTTACTGATAACTACTTCATAATATGTTTCAAAGTCTAGGATGCCAAATTCTCTTTTCAGTGTGTCACACACAAAATTATATTTTTGTCTCTTTTTATTAAGAAGTCCCTTAATATTTGCTTGATTTTATATTAAATATATACAGTAACTGGAAAGGAATTTTTTACTCCATTACTTTGACCCATCCCTGAGCAGTGAATGCCCTTCCTGTTACTTAGTCTTTAATTTATTTTGCTCATTATTTAGTTAGTTTCATACAGTTCTTATATATTACTCAGTCAATTAGTTTCCCACATATTTGCTAGGCCTATTATCATAAAATAACTTATTTACATTGTTTTCTTGAGATTTATCATTAATATATAGGAATGCATATGATTGTTGTAAGCATATCATATATTACAACTCTAATTCATTCAATATCTCTCTTCAGTTTTTGATGAAGGTGGCTGGAATTTGGAGGTATACATTCTATCTGAAAACAATTTTATTTTGATGTCTTCAACTCAATGTTAATCCCTTTAACAGAGGGGTTCTTAACCTGGGGTCATGGATGGATTTCATGAGTTCTGTAGATTTCAATAGAAAAAAAACCAATGGTTTTTCACTACCATCTAAATGAAATCTATCATTACTTCTAACTTTGAATATAGTCAATAAACATTATTCTGATAAGAGTTCCACAGGCTATGCTTGATTGTCAAGGGGATGTATGAAACTAAAGCAAAACCTAAGAACCCCCATTCTAACATTTATTTTCCCATCCTGTTGCAAATTTCTAGGATTTAAAATAACACTACACAAAAAAATGGTCACAATGGTTATCTGTGATTTTTTTTGCCATCTCTCTCTTGTAATTATCTATTTCTTTGATATGAATTCACTTTATCAGATATTTTGACCAATCTTTTAATTTTAACATTATTTTTTACATTTAATATTTATTACAAGAAATATAATAAAATTTGTTTCTTGATCTACTTCATTGTTTTCTATTTCTACAATTCATGCCATTTACCTTAGAATAATAAATTTAACTTGCTACTGCAATTTTTTTCTCATTGAACTTGATCTTATCTAGAAGGAGTGTAGGTGTGGTCTAAATTTTTAAAACTACTATATTTAAACTAGGTAAAAAAATAGATTCAATTTATATTTTAAGTTGTTAATTTTTACAATTTCATGTGTTCCATCCTTTAACCTTTTATATTTTAGAGCTGGGAGCTTTCCATTTTCTATTAGTTCTTCCTTTATTGGTCCCCTTCTTCCTTTTACTTTTGGTGCTATTATTTTTCAATTGTGCTAAAAAAATTTTCAATAATAACTACTAGAAATGGAAGCCAACATGGCAGACAAAAACCAGAAAGTTGCCTGAGTTCTCCCCAGTTTCCTTCAAAACATTAAATCAAGTGTCTAAAGAGATTATGGAGAAAGAGAACCTACCAAAAAATGGAGTAAAACAACTCCAGGATCAGATTGATTTACAAGTGAAAACTGCCAAACATTCAAATAACAATTAATTCCAATACAATATAAACCATGTATAAAAATAGGCAAAGAAGGAATCTTACTAAATTCATTTTGTGACACAGTGATGGTGCTGATACCTAAACCAGGAGGAACCAAAGCAGAGAAAGAAAATTATAGACAAAATTTTCTAATGAATACTGATGTATAACTTTTTTTTAATATAAATTTATTTATTTAACTTTTTACATTCATTTTCACAAGATTTGGGGTTCCAAAATTTTCTCCCCATTAGTCCCCTCCCCCAGCCCAGTACACTGAGCATTCTAATTTCCCCTGTCACCAATCTGCCTTCTCTTCTATCATCCCTCCCTTCTCTTGTCCCCATCTTCTCTTTTGTCCTGTAGGGCCACATAACTTTCTATTTCCCCATTACTTGTATTTCTTATTTCCTAGTAGCAAGAACAATACTCAACAGTTATTCCTAAAACTTTGAGTTCCAACTTCTCCCCCTCCCTGCCTCCCACCCATTCCCTTTGGGAAGGCAGGCAATTCAATATAGGCATTATCTGTGTAGTTTTGCAAATGACTCCATAATAGTCGTGTTGTGTAAGACTAACTATATTTCCCTCCATCCTATC
>JAQQSK010010694.1:0-12582 GCA_028658325.1 Potorous gilbertii | reverse complement strand
ATTTTATCTCAGAGGTTTCACTCCCTGGGATTTCCTTCTTTCCAAAATCCCCCTTGGGGGCACAAGGTTAATGACATCTCAGTAACATCACTATTAGCAATTATGTTCCTCTGAAATGAATTGTCATGGGCTTTATTAATAAGAAAATATAGACTTTTGTTACATCAGGTAAAAAGATGAGAAAATGCAAAATTTCTAAGCATCCCCTTTGACTCCTCTACTCACACTCACCTTAAATATCTTGCCAATTTTTACCTTTAGATCTCTAATACATATCTCCTTCTCACCTCTCCCATTGCCACCTCCTTAGTTCACACCCTCATCATTTCCTACCGGGCCTATTGCAATATCTGATACTCATTCTCCTTTCCTTATTCTTCTCTATACTGCAATCCACCTTCTCCACAGCTGCCAAAGTGTGCAAGAAGAGTATACAAACATAGAAAAGAGAATGAAGGGAATGGGCATCTCAAAAATCTTTTTTATTTTAACTGAGCAAAAGAGTTTTAACCACACACACACATGCAGTTTTGTATAGAAATGCAGAGAAATTCTTAGCAGAGAAATAAGTGGGAACAGAAATGAGGGGGAAGGAAGTTTGGGAAAGAGTGAGGGAAGAATCATAAGCAAAACAAACGTAAGCTTTGCAAATCATCTCAAAGAGAATTAAGAAGTGAGAAAAAATGTAAACACTAGTGATCAGGTCTGGAGTAAGTGAAGAGAGGCAGAGAAATGTGCTTAGATCACTTCATTTACATATAACTAGTATTGATCTCATTCTTTTTAGTTTCCAGTTTATTTTTCTCTGTAAAGAGGGGTGAAAGAGTAAAAGACAGGAAAAAATTATAGGAAGACATAATGGAAGGGAAAACACAATTAATAATCATAACACTGAAAGAACCTATTTGAACAAAAGTATTTGCAGCAGTTCCTTTTGTGCTGGCAAGGAACTGGAAATCAAGGGAATGCCCATCAATTAAGGAATGACTGAACAAGTTGTTGGCTGTGATGGAAGATTATTGTGATATAATAAATGATAAGCAGGATGGTTACAGAAAAAACCCTGTGAAGACATATGAATTGATGCAAAATAAAGTGAGCAGAACATAGTACACAGTAAAAGCAATATTGTAAGGATGATCAACTGTGAAAGTCTTAGCCACTCTAATCAATACGACTCAAGACAATTCCAGAGGATCCATGATGAAAAATGTTATCCATCTCAAGAGAAAGAATGGACGAACTCTGAATGCAGACTGAAGCATACTTTAAAAAACTCTCTTTATTTTTATTATTTTATTTTGTATTTGTTTTATTTTGCCACATATAGAAATGTTTTATATGACTTCATATGTATAATCTATATCATACTGTTTGCCTTTTCAAAAAGGAAGGAGGGACAGAAGCAAAGGAAAAAAATTTGGAACTCAAAATTTTAAAAAATATTGCTACTTTTTTTTTTACTATTCTTTGGGAAACATTTAATGAAATAAATATAGTTTTAAATATTACAACAGTGAATATGAATGGGATGATGTTACCTATAACTTAAATAATACAAAAAAACCCATACAAAATTAGAGAAAAAGGCAAATGAATTCTTTCTCTGAGAAAACTGCAAATCTGGTACTTAAGCCAGGGAGAGATAAATCAAAGAAAAAATTCCATAGACAGATAATTTCTAATTAATGTTGATACAAAAATATTGGGGAACAAATTAGCAGAGAAGCTACAGAAATATATTTTTAAAAATTATAGACTATGAGTAGCCTGAATTTATTCCAGGAATTCAAGGATAGTTCAATATTTGGAAAAATATTAATATAATAGACTATGTTAATAACAAGCCACATGATTATGTAGATGGTGAAAAATTGATGCAAAATATGTTTATATTAATAACTTGAAAACATAATAACAAATGGACCTTTCATTAATTTTGTAATCATTGTCTATCTACATCCAAGAATTATCACAATTTGTAATGTGAAATGCTAGACAGTTTTCTAATAAGAACAGATAAAAGCAAGAATGTCCACTCTTACCACTATTATTTGATATAGCTCTTAAATTACTAGCTATTACCGTAACTCAAAATAAGGATATTGAGGAAATAAACCTAAGTAAAGAAGAAAAACATATTTTTGAAGGGAGATGGAATGTTTTGTGTAAGGAACAGCAAGTTCAACAAAGTGCCAGGCTGATGCCATTGGTTTATAGAATACCAAAAGGGGTGTAAGGCATAAGATGTCTGAAAAAATAAGATAGGATCAAGTTATAAAGGACTCTGAAGGCCAAACACAGGATTTAATATTTGATCCTGAAAGTTGATTGAGTAGGGAGTTGACATGTTAGAAATATGCTTTAGGAGCATCAACTTCATAGGTTAGTGGAGGATGGATGAAAATGTGGAGAAACAAGGAATAGAAGCTAACCAAAAGTCAATCGCAATAGTACAGTCATGAGATGATGAGGGTGTGCATCAGAAAGTTGGCATTGTCAGAGGAGAGAAAGAGACATATAGGAGGGATATTATGAAGATAGAAATGACAAAACTCAGCAACCATTGTATATTTGGAAGGAGAGAAAGTGAGGATTTGAGATTGTGAGCCTGGGTGACTAAGAGAGTGGTATCTTTCTTAAATTTTACCACCCAGAACTTAATATAAGAGGTATCAAAGGGAATGAATGCCCTATCTACTATGGCACCAGATAGACTCAAGATCTAGCTAGTTTCTATAAATATTATTGCCCCTTCATGCCCACTTATTCATTTAAATTCTCTAAAAAACATAAATAAAACCAAGGTAAGGGGACAAGGAAAGAAATAAAAGTAAAAGGAACAATAAAATAAAAGTAAAGAAATATTAGACAAATAATTGTTAAATCAAAGAATTAATTAAATATGGACACACAAATTTGACAACATGCAATATTTATCCTTTGTCCTACCTGACCACAGAAAGAACCAAGAGTGCTGGCTGGATGTTATTGAAGGGAGCATTTCAACTCCACAGGAAGTAAAAACTTAGTAATTAGAGCTGGCCCCAAATGAACTAGTGGGGACCCTTTCAAATTTCTGGGGATTTAAAGGACTTCAAAAGCAATATTTAATTTGATTTCAGGGAGACACAATATCCAATGCAAATGTGTTGGTAACTACTCAGCACTCTTCCATAGTCAAAGGGCATCAGCTTTAGGTCTGAGCAACACATTTATTGCTGTTGTGACTATTATTCTATTAATAGTTCATGTAATATTACTGTTAGTAATAGCCCTATTACTAGTACTATGGCTACCTTTAACTGAAGTCTTGTGGTTTTTTTGAACAGTTATTTCTGTTTTTTAATGAAAACATTGAATATCTGTGTAGAAATTATCTTGTTCAGGGAACTACAATGGTGGAGAAAAGGCAGGGATTCACCTGAACTCTCCCCCAAACCTCTGCAAATGTCTTTCAATATTTAATCAAAGCCAATTCTATAGAAACAGAGCCCACAAAAGGATATAGGGAAACAATTTTCCAGTCCAAGACAGCTTAGAAATTTGCCAGGAATAGTTTGTCGTACCAGACTGAGAATTGAAGTCAGTCAAGAACAGGCTACACCAGGGCAGACCAGGTCCCAGCAAACCAGGAACACTCCCTGGGGGTAACTGAATCAGTGGCAGCAGTGGCAATTTATGGAGCTCTCAACCCACAGATAGTAATGGAGACAACAATGGGTCAGAAGGTTAGAGAGGTCCCTTCGCTGGAAATGGAAATGGAACTTTGTTGAATTGCCCATACTTAGATCCAGGTCTCAGTCCCAGGGTGAAAAGGAGGATAAGTACATAAGATTTTCTGGCAGCAAAGGAGTGAGGATCCTGTCCACAATTCCAGGGTGGAAAAGAGTGCTTGTGGTCCCTCATAGGCCTGTGCACAGTATAGGTGAATATTAAACATATCTTGACCTAGATCATATCACCTTGGAAGAAGCAAAAACTTACAAATCCCCAGCTGAAAACAGCCACACACATACACATTCACAAAACACAAAAGCCTGAAGCTTGGGATGATGCCCTCTCTGCTTTGGAAGTAGAATCATACTTCATTTATTTACTGATTTTTTTTAAAATTTTGAACTTAAACACCAGAATACAAATTCAAATTAGAGACAAGAAAAAACTACATAACATAAATTTGAATATTAAAATTTAAATACAAAGTAAGAAAAGAAAAAAAAGCATATTATGTGTACAGCAGAACATGAGAGGATTCAAAACATGTAGTGATAAATTTTCATTTCAAGAAAACCTGTATGATAATTACTATATGTTGTGTTGAGAGTAGTTCATCTTTTCTTTGCTACTTTGTAAATTTTCTTTTGTTCTCTGCTGTACAGTTTTTACTTTGTTATTTTTCCCCTTCTTCCCTTTGCCCCTTCCAAGAAGCTACAGTCAAATGAGGATATATTTAAATACAGATGTAGATATATACATACACACATATACATACATATGTACATATATAGGAATATACTTTCCATAACAAATTCTATTCCTGATCTTTGTTTTTATGTTTGTGTATATTTATTTCTGATTCTTCTTGACTCCTCTATGTTACTTCTACCTACTAGCTTGCTATAGCCATACTTTAGCAGAGTCAAAAACCAAGAAATAGGTTGGAAAATGAGCAAACATCAGAAAACAATCCTGACTGTAGAAAGTTACTCTGGTGACAGGGAAGATCAAAGCACACACTCAGAAGAGGAAAACAAAGTCAGAACTGCTACCTTCAAAGTCTCTCTCTCTGTGTACACACACACACACACACACACACACGCACACACACACACACATATATATAAATATGTATATATGCATATGTATATATGTTGGCCCCAGGCCATTGAAGAGCTCAAAAAGTATTTTAAAAGTCAAGTAGGAAAAATAGGAAAAAAGCAAAGAGAAATTAAAGTGATGCAAGAAAATCATGAAAGAAAGTCAACAGCTTGGTAAAGGAGGCACAAAACAATACTGAAAACATCTTAAAAACAGAAGAGGCCAAATGTTAAAAGAGGCACAAAAATCAATGAAGAGAAGAATGCTTTGAAAAGCAGAATTGGCCAAATGAGAAAAGAAGGTACCAAAGTTCACTAAAGAAAATAATTTCTTAAAAATTAGAATTGGACAAGTAAAAGCTAATGACTCTCTGAGACATCAAGAGTCAAACAAAATAAGAAGAATAAAAATAGAAGAAAATGTAAAATATATCACTGGAAAAAAACAAGTTATCTGGAAAATATATCCAAGAGAGATAATTTAAGAATCACTGAACTACCTGAAAGACATGATCCAAAAAAGAGCCTAGGCATCTTTCAATAAATGATCAAGAGAAACTTCCCTGATAGTCTATAATCAGATAGTAAAATGGAAATCCAAAGAAATCACCAGTGACCCCCTGAAAGAGATCACAAAATGAAAACTCCCGGGAATATTATAGCAAAATTCCAGAGCTTCCAGATCAAGGAGAAGTTATTACAGACAGCCAAAAAACAAACAATTCAAATATCAAGGAGCCACAGTTAGAATAGCACAACATTTAGCAGTTTCTACATGAACAGATGGGGAGCCTTAGAATACCATATTCTGAAGGGCATAAGAGTTAGGATTATAACAAAGAATCACCTATCCAGCAAAACTGATTATAATCCTTCAAAGGAAAAATGTATATTAAGTGAAATAGAGGACTTTCAAGCATTCCTGATGAAAAGACCAGAACTAAATAGAAAATCTGACTTCCAAATACAAAACTGAAAAGAAGAATAAAAAGGTAAACAGGAAAGAGAATTTATAAGGGATTCAATAAGGTTAAACTATTTATATCCCTACATGGGAAAATGATACTTGTGACTCCTAAACACTTTCTCATTATTAGGGCAGTTAGAAAGAGGATACCAAGACAGAAAATACAGGTGTGAGTTGAATAAGATGGGATGATGATCTAAAATATAAAATTATGGAGTGAGAAAGAAGAATGCACTGGTAAAAAGGTAAGAGGAGAGGAAGAATGAGTTAAATTTTCTGACATAAAAGATTTTATAGTGAAGGGGAAGATGGAGGAAGAGGAGAGGGAAGCACAGGAAAATTAGTCTCATTGGAATGGACTCTAAGAGGGAATAGCACATACCTTCAGTTGGATGTAGAAATCTATTCTACCATACAGGAAAGTAGGAGGGGCAGGGATAAGGGAAGGGGGCTAAAAGAAGGGAGGGCAGATTGGGGAATATAAAAGCCAGAGATAAAACACTTTTGAGAATGGACAGAGTGAAAGGAGAGAGTGAGTAAGATTAACAGAGGAAAATAGGATGGAAGAAAATACATAATTCATGATCATGTGAAAAATATTTTAATAGCAAGTTTCTCTAATGAAGACCTCATCCCTCAATTATGTAGAAAATGGAGTCAAATTTATAGAAATAAGAGGCATTCATCAACTGATAGTCAAAGGATATGAACAGGTAGTTTTCAGAAAAAGTAATCAAAGTCATCTATAGTGACATGAAAAATGCTCTAAAACACTATTGGTTAAAGAAATGCAAATTAAAACAATTCTGAGCTATCAACACACAACTATCAGATGGGGCAATATGACAGAAAAGGAAAATGATGAATACTAGAGAGGATGCTGAAAATTAAAACATTAATGCACTGCTGGAGAAGCTGTATTCTGATTCAACCATTCTGGAGAGCAATTTGGAACTATGTCCAAAGAGCTATGAAACCATGCATGTCTTCAGCAATACAATTATCCAAGACAATTCTGAAGGACTTATTATGAAACATGCTGTGTATCTCCAGAGAAAAAACTACTAGAGCCTAATTGCAGATGGAAGATACTTTTTCTTTATTTTTCTTCTTTTTTGTCTATGTTTGCTTTTGCAACATGACTTACATGAAAATGTGTTTTGCACGACTGCACATGTAGGAGGTAAGAACAGTGAGAGAGAGAATTTGGAACTTGGAATTTGAGAAAGAGTGTTAAAATTTTTCTTTTTTTTTTTAAATAAGTAATAGGGAAGGATAAAATATTAAATTAAAATAGGTAATTATCTTCTTTTTCTGAATGTTTCTACATTCTGCTTCATTTTTATTCTTTCTTCAATTTGATTATTAGCTTAAAATTCTCTTACTGCCCACAAAGCATCCCCTACTCATTGAGTAGGCAAGAAATAAAAAACCCAATACAAATATGCAATCATGCAAAACATGCATTAGACATGGTTTCCAGCACCGCCCCCCCGAGTAAGAAAAATATAAGAAAAAATATGCTTCAATCTGTACTCCATCAGTTATTTATTGAGAGATGGCTAGAATTTTAAGCGTAAGTTCTTTTGATTTATGACAGATGATTGTATTGATCACAGTTGCTAAGCCTTTTGTAACTGATTATCTTACAATCTTGTTGCTACATTGATTATTCTTCTGGTTCTGCTCACTTCAGTTTGCACCAGTTCATGTAAGTTTTTGAAGGTTTTTCTGTGAATTGAAACTTGCAGAGCTCATACTAGGAAGGTCATAATGACCCATTTCCTTGGATTAGACTACTCTAGGAGTACTGAAAACTTGGAAGTCCCTGAGATCCTGTAAGAACACAATGCTCAAAAGAAAACAGCAGTAGCACCAGCCCATACCTTTCTTCCAGAAGTTCCACAAAACCCAATCATAATACTAAGTCCAAAGTCAGGAATTAGGCTGTAAGAGTGGGCAAACCATAAAAGAACTACACCACAATAAACTATTATGGTGACAGTGATACTCAAGACACAAACACAGATGAAGAGAATAATTCAAAAATATCTACAAGCAATGCCTTTGAGAAAAATATAATACGGGAAGAAAATCAGCTAGATTTTCTGGAATAAATTAAGTGATTTTATATTTTTAGCAATTTTTTAAATAAAAAGAATGAGTGTTTGAGGAAAATCATACAAAAGAAATGAGAACTATGAAAGAAAGAATTGGAAAGTGAGTTAACAGCTTAACACAAGAGGTAAAAAGCCTTGCTCAAGCAACAAGCTCCCTAAGATTTAAATGAACCAGAAAGAAGCCAGTGAATTCATGAAACAATAAGAAATACAAAAACAAAGTCAAAAAGATGAAAAAAATGGAAAAACATACATAATATTTCAGTGCAAAAATGAATGATCTGGAAAACAGATGGAGAAAAAGTTAAGAATCATTGGACAATCTGAATACCAAGACAAAAAAAATAGATCCTCGGCATCTTATTACAAGAAATATTGAAAACAAAGAACCCCTCTTCCCAGATTTCTTAGAACTAAAGGTCAGAGAGAAATGAACAGAATCCATTGATTACCTCCAGAAAAGAACTTCAAAATGAAAACTCCCAGAAATTTCATTGTCAAAAGCCAAAGCTTCCTAGTAAAAAAAAATATTGTCAACAGCCAGAAAGAAAGAAATAAAATAGTAAGTTGCTAAGGCAGCTAGGTGATGCAACCAATAGAGTGCTGACCCTGGAGTCAGAAGGACCTCACTTCAAATATGACTTCAGACATTTACTTACTGGCCCTGGGCAAGTCACTTAACCTGATTTGCCTCAGTTTCTCATCTGTAAAATGAACTGGAGAATAAAACATGACAAACCAGTATCATTGCCACGTAAACCCCATATATGGTCGTGGAGATTCAGACACAACTGAAATGACTCAGTGGCAGAAACTCAGGAGCTGTAGGGAAGATCACATGAAATTTAGCAGCCTCTATTATGAGGGAGGCTGAAGTTAGGTGTTTCAGTTGATAGAGCACTGGAATGGAATCAAGAATTCTTCATGAGTTCAAACCTGGCTCAGACACTTACTAGCTGTCAGTGTAAACACATCACTTTGCCTGTTTCTTATCTGTAAAATGAGCTGAAGAAGGAAATGACAAACTATTTTAGTATCTTTGTCCAGAAAACCTCAAAATGGGATCATGGAAAGTTGATCATGACTGAAGTGACTAAATAATACTAACAACAATTATAAGAGAATGAAAAATTTGGAATACTATATTCCAAAATGCAAAGGATATGGGCTTACAGCCTCAAATAATTTTCCAGCAAAACTGAGTATGGTAGCACATGAGGAAAACTAGACCTTTAATGAAACAGAGGTCTTTCTAACATTCTTGACCAAAAGCAGAGTGTGGAGAAACTTTGAAGTTTGAACACATGAGTGAAGAGAAGCATAAAAAGATAAACATGAATGAATGATTTTGAAGTGTTAAAGATAGATTGTTTACATGAAAGAATGGGGAAATGATACATTGATCTCTCCAAATCCTATTGCCATCAGGGTCCACAGAGGAAGTCCAGTTAGACAAAGTTGAGGAGTTATATTGTTAAGTCATCATGATCTTAAGAAAATAAAGGAAAAGAGGTGAAGAAGAATACACTGAGGGGAGAAATGAAAAAGGAAAAGGAACTTTAGGGAAATTTATCTCATATAATCATGGTACACAAGTAGTTATCTATACAAACTAAGGGAAACTTGGTGGAGAGTAGTTGATACTTGAACCTCACTCTCATTTGAATTCATCAAAAGAAGAAAGACATACACACAGGTATAACAATTCATTACATTCAACAGGAATATAAGGAATATAAGGGAGGGGGAGCAAAATGGGAAAAGTAGGGGGATGATAGATTGAGGGAGGGATTAGACTTAAGTAAAATCAACTTTAAAGATATACAAAAATATTCCTAACTCTTTCTGAGATAACAAAGAATTGGAATCCGTGGGACTGTCAAAATGTTGAATGAATGAACACTTTATGGTATGGAAAGGTGATAGAATACCACTGTGCTGAACTTTCTTCTCTCTTCTCTCTTAGAACCTTAGAACCTTTTTTGGTTCTAAGCTGTTTCCCTACCTCTATGAACCCTGCACTAGAGAAGTCAACATTTCACACACACACACACACACACACACACACACACACACACACACACGAAATTATACAATACACAGCTCCATATATTAATTCTTTCTCTGGAGAGGGATAGCATCTTCCTATATAGAACCTCTGTAGTTCATTTGATTTTCAAATGCCCTCTAACAATATAACTGAGAGTAACTTAGTTATTCACATTTACTCTTTAAACAGATATTGCTCTTACTGTATGCAACATTCTCTTGGTTCTGCTCATTTCACTCTTCATTATTTCATGCAAATTTTTCCAAGTTTTCCTGCAACCAACCTTCTAATTATCTCTTACAGCATAGTAATATTCTACCACAATAATACATCATAGCTTATTCAGCCATTACTGAGTCAAAAGGAATATACAGTTTTACAATTCTTTGGGCATAATTCCAGATTGCTCTCTAAAATGGTTGGATCAGTTCCCAGTTCCACCAATGGTGTATTAATGTCCACCTTCCCTGTCAATCCCCCCAACATCTGTCATTTTCCCTTTCAACTATTTTAGTCAATATGAGAGGTACGAGAAAATATCTCTGAGTTGCTTTAATTTGTATTTCTCTAATCAGTAATGGTTTAGAAAATTTTTTCTTATGGTTAGATACAGCTTTCATATATACAGTTATATGTAGCTTCTTCATTTCTTCATCTGAAAACTGCTGGTTCATATGCTTTGATCATTTATCAATTAGGGAAGTTCCATATATTCTTATAAATATATATTTCACATATGAGAGCCTTTTCTGAAAAATTGTCCATAAAAATTTCCCCCCAAATTCTTTTGCTTTTCTATGAATTTTGGCGATATTTGTTTTATTTCTACAGACTATAATTAAAATAATTCATTTTACATCTCCCAATGCTATTTCTTGTTTATTCACAAATTCTCCTATCTATAAGTCTGTTAGGTAATATGCTCCATCTTCTTCCAAATTACTTATATCTCCCTTTTTGTCTAGGTCAAGTATCCATTTTTTGGGGGTAGAGCCAAGATGGCAGAGTAGCAGGATGAACCTGCTCTAGCTCTCCCCCCATAGACCTTAAAATACCTGTAAAAATGACTCTACACAAATTCTGGAGCAGCAGAGGCCACAAAATGATAGGGTGAAAGAGATTTCCAGTCCAAGCTAGCCTGGAAGGCCAATAGGAAAGGTCTATCGCACCGGGATTGGAGAGGAGAGCAGTCCAACATGGGCTGCACAGCACAGACAGGACTGGAGCAGACTTCAGGGCTCTGAATCACATGTAGCTGCTGAGGTTTCCAAATTTCTCAACCCACAAATGCCTAAGACAGCTTTGAAGGTCAGTAAGAAAGCTCTTACCTGAGTGAGAAGGGAGTGCAGTCTGGCCCTAAGGTGATGGCAGTCACTGCTGCAGCAGACTCCACTTTGAGAGTGCTCTACATAAAGACCCTGGGGTAATCGAGCTACTGATCTGGTTCAGAGTCCTGAGTGGCAGTCTAGGAGTGACTGGGTCACAGTCCTCGCCTGGTGTGGCAGAGTTGGTGGTGGTCGTAGAGAGGGAATCCTACTGTCAGTTCCAGGGCAGAAAAGAGTGATTTTGGTTGCTTGCAGACAAGAGTGCAGGCCAGGAAAGGAATAAATTCCTCTCACTTGATTGTGTACCCTTGGAGCAATGGAGAACTTACAAGTCCCTAGAGACACTGCAGAGAACAGCTATACAAAATGTCCAAAGCCTAGGGTAGTATGCTCTCCACTTTACAAAAGACTCAAAAGTCAAGGAACTGGCTGGGAAAATGCCCAAAAAGGGGAAAAATAAGACTATAGAAGGTTACTTTCTTGATGAAAAGGTATTTTCTTCCATCTTTTTGGATGAGGAAGAGCAAAGCAGAGGAAAATAGCAAGGTCAAGGCTTCTACATCCAAAGCCTCCAGAAAATATACACTCATCTTAAGTTATGGAAGAGCTCAAAAAGGATTTTGAAAATCAAGTAAGAGAGGTGGAAGAAAACTTGGAAAGAGTAATGAGAGTGATGCAAGAAAACCATGAAAAGAAAATCAACAGCTTGCTAAAGGAGCCTCCCAAAAATGCTTAAGAAAAATAACACCTTTAAAAATGGCTAACCCAGATGGCAAAAGAGGTCCAAAAAGCAAATAAGAAGAATTCTTTAAAAAGCACAATTGGTCAAATGGAAAAGGAGGTTCAAAAGCTCACTTTAAAAATTAGAATGGAGTAGATGGAAGCTAATTTATTTATGAAAAATCAAGAAATTATAAGATAAAACCAAAAGAATGAAAAAATAGAAGACTATGAAATATTTCATTGGAAAAACAACTGACCTGGAAAATAGATCCAGGAAAGATATTTTTAAAAATTATTGGTCTACCTGAAAACCATAATAAAAAAAAGAGCCTAAACATCATCTTCCAAGAAATTGGAGAAATATTAATTGTTTGTGAATTGACAGAGTCAATATAATACATAATATATAATGTCATATACTATAATATGTAATACCAATATAATAAAAATGACAGTTGTACTCATTATTTTTCAATGACATCCCCATAAAATTCCTCCAAAAGATTTTCTGACCTAGAAAAAAATAATAGCAAAATTAATGTGGAAGAACAAAGGGTCAAGAATATTAAAGAAATTA
>JAQQSK010010693.1:0-12582 GCA_028658325.1 Potorous gilbertii | reverse complement strand
ACTTTGTAAATGTCATCTTGTTTGAACCTTACAACAACCCTGTGAGGTAGGTATTATTTACAGCTAGGGAAACTGAGGCAGAGTTTCAGTGACTCACCCAGGGACATACTAGTATCTGAAGATGTATTTGATCCCAAATCTTCTTGATTCCAAGTCAAATGCTCTATCAGCTATGCTTCCTATGCCTATGAGAATAACCACACCATCCAAGGATGCTCTGAAAATGTTTTTCTAGTATACTGGTTTTCTCTCTTTTCTTTTTCATCTATTAGGACTTTCTTTCCAGCCCTCATCTATCCTGAGACTGCAAAAACCGCTTGCTAGGCCAGACCTGGAAGCAATTAGAGTAATTGGACTCGATGTAATCCTCATAGCAGCTGCTCAGTTTTGCTCTGGGTACGCTGAGCTCTCTCAGCAGAAAACCTGACAGGGTAATAGATTTTATTCAAATGTGAACCTCTCCCTCCCAATGTCTTCTCATCCTTTTCTATAGGACAGTGTGAAAGTTCAGAATTGTGGGCTATAGTTTGTTTTCTTATTTTAATTTTCCAGCCAAGATATTAAAGTGAAAGGATAGTTGTCAACTTTCTTGAAAACATTTGAGAAACTCCTTCACTGCCAAGGTGAAGCAGATCAGAAAATGCAGAGCCTAATTTGTCTGATGACACCCTCTACTGCTTCTGTTTTCTACAAGGTTATGACAGTGAAGTACCAGTTCTGATAGGTAGGTCCTACTAATCTTTAAAGATTTTGAGGACAGGCTCAGCAATGGCTTAGGCTGGTAGTTTGAAAATGAGCCTGGGTTAGCATGAAGAAGTTCACCACCAATGGGTAAGTCATCAAATGATGAATTTTGTGGCCATGGTGACCCACAAAATCAACAAAAATAGAGGTCTTTTTTTGATGTGAAAAGAGCTTGTGAATTTACCAGACACTTCTTTATTGAAAACATCTTGAAACACTGTTAAAGTTGCCTTATTTGTAACTCCATAAAGACTGAATCCTACTCATCTGTGATATTTTCCAAGGAGCTCAAAGAACCTAGTAAGACATCAGTTTTGTAATGCCTTACCAGGTTATGTCATTGAATTATGCATGACTTCAAAGTTGTCAGAGTTAAGTTCTTGGGAATACATTTCAAGCTTTTTGATTGTGAGTCTTCTGACCTTAGCACAAAATTACATAGATAAATATTATAAAATGCTAGAGGATATTATGTTATAAGGCATCCTAGAAGGGGAGTGTTAAATAGTAAAAAGGAAGCATTTAGTTGCATTGGGATAAGGGTTGGGGTTATACAGAAGTAAGACAGTCCCTGCTCTCAAGGAGCTGTCAAATATTACCTTCGCTACCCATATCAAAGGGTTGTATAATGAAAAAAATGATACAATGCAAAGTGCTTTACAAACCCTAAAACTCTATAGAAATGTCTGTTATTATTTTTGATCTAGACCTATGATTTCATCATTGAGGAAACTATTAATGCAGATCAGCCTCTCATATTAACTTCTTATCTTAGAGAATTGTTTATGATGTTGACGGGAGTCAGTATAGCACAGTGGATAAAGTGATGGCCTTAGAGACAAAATGCCTAAGGTTCCTGTCCTGAGAAACGAAAATCATGGTTTCCATGAACATTTTCATCATCACAGAGGGTTGTGCCTCTGCTTAGGAGGTGAAGGAAATTTCCATCAGAACTAAGAGCTCCCAGTCACATAGTGCTCTATGGTGCCAAAGCACTTCCATCACAATCACTCTGTGATACAGATAGTGCCAATATTAATATCACTTGTCCGATTTTATAGATGAAATTGACACTCTAAGGAGTCAAATGATTTTCCTGGGATCACACAGCTACAAGACGTAGCTTTATTACTCCTAATGTCAGGGTCTCATCACCAGTCCAAGTATCAGCGATTTACTTAACGTGTGTGCTCCCTTCACTGATACATATGGTGACCTCTCTATGAATTGGTCTACCATCTTACAAAGATCTTGTGGCTGAAAAATTCATTGCCTTATGACCAGTCTGGTGATATGCCTTTGTGTAATACCTCCATTTAGACCACACAGTCTTTCTTCACTGCTGTCCCCAATGGTAGAGTCTGAAAGCATTTGCACTTCACTGATATAGCTTTCTGGAAACTGGGGTCAGCTCCATACCACAATGAGGCTTCAGAGGATGCCTTATGTGGAAGGGGGCCAAAGATAAGAGATATAATTTGCCATTTAAAATAACCCAGTAATCTGTTTTTAGAGTTATTTGCTGTGTCAGGGGAGCCACATATTTTTGGAGGCAGTATTAGTTTTCTCCCTTCGGCTTTATTAACATTGGATTACAGATGAGGTAGACGCCCACATTTTAGTCTTACTCTGTAGTACAGTATGTGTTTTATTAACTGTTGGCCTTTATTTAAACTTTATGACCCTGTGTAAAATTCAATGTAAATGCCACTGAGACCTGTTTTCAAATATCTCTGGTTCCTTAAAGGACTAAAATGCCTTCCCTGCCAAATGTGGAGCTTTTAATTAAAAGTGCAGTGCACTGGAAATGATGGATGCTTTCAGTGGCCTTGATTAGGTCGATTGTTTGACATTTTTTCCCCTCTGCTTTGGGGGGAAGGGAGGACATGTAGCTGCAAGAAAAAAAATGA
Source organism: Potorous gilbertii (assembly GCA_028658325.1). Lineage (NCBI taxonomy): Eukaryota > Metazoa > Chordata > Mammalia > Diprotodontia > Potoroidae > Potorous > Potorous gilbertii. Next base: position 9,928 of record JAQQSK010010693.1, on the reverse strand, counting down.
CTTTGTTTTCTCATTCTTGTAAACTTCAAATACTCATGTGTCCGAACTCATTTTGTGGCCGATTGGCTAGGGGTCAAAGCTGACGCCACAGAGAGCTTTCAGCCCCTTGGACTGTTAGGTTGGAACATGACAATCTGCAGATGTATGTGGTGTTTTGGGGTCACTTTCCTTTCCATGAGTCTTGTTCATTGGCTCTAGGACATGAGGTTGAATCATAAATACCAGGAAGACCTCATTTATCTTTTTTTTAAAAAGCCATTTAACCTGCTGGAATCCCTCTTTTTCTGCTGTGGTTTTTATAAAAAGGGTAACTGAAAAAAGTTTATGAGGTCAGGATTCAATCTAGGATTGAATGTTACTGCTTTTGGAATTGAGCCCTTCTCATTTTATCTTTCTCTTCCATCTTGAGACAGTGTGGTAAAGGGGAGTCTTGGATTTGAACTCAGGTTCAAGTCCTACCTCCACAGCTTATTACCTGTGTCACTTTAGATAAATCACTTAATCTCTGTGAGCTTCAATTTCTTTAATTATAGAAAGAGGCTGTTAGATTGGCTGACTTCTGTGGTCCCTTTTGAGTCCATTCTCTGCTCTGTTACCCATTTTTCTTACCTCCGGTTTATGCTTACTACTCAGTAAAGCACTTCTTTATCTTTTATAATTGCTGTGATGGAAATGTCAAATGGCCAAATTTATGTTTAAATGAACAGGAAAATCACTATCTTAGTAATTAAATTTATCAGGATGTGAAATCCTGTAAATGACAACTGTGTTTCTGCCCAGTTTGACTTCATCAAAATACTGCTTTACAAGACAGTTTCTTATCAGTCAACCAACAAGTATTAATTCAATGCCTACTAGGTGCCAGGCTCTGTGGTAGGTGCTGGGCACACAGATAGAAAGAATGAAAGGATTCCTACTCAAAATGAGCTTACCTTTTTATAAAGACATAGAGTTTGTTCTATGTGGGGAAGAAAAACTGACTTTGAAATCTTGAAATGAGAGGACGTTGCATATAGAAAACTTTGAAGGAGGTTTTAAGTCATAGCTCAGACATTTACTATCTGGGTGACCATGGAAAAATCATTTAATCTCTCTTAGCTCTTTTAATCTTTTCATCTGTATGATAAAAGTATTACAGAACCACAGAATTCCAGAGACAGTCTGATAGAGTCTGTACGGAAATAAGGGTTTCCTTTATAACATAGCTGACAGGAAACCATCTAGTCTCTTATTAAAGACCTCCAGTGAAGGGCACACTCTGCTTTCTGATACAGTGCAGCAGACTTTTGGATAGTTCTAAATATTGGGAATTTTTTTATGCTTTGCCTAAAACTTAGGTAAGATTTTCTTTGATTGTAATTTCTACGACATTCTTGGTTCCATTCTTTGGGGAGAAAATATCAACAAAGGGGGCAGATCTCATAGATTACAACCTTCCACATTCTTTTATTTATTTATTTATTTTTCATTTTAACATTCATTTCCACAAGATTTTGAGTTCCAAATTTTCTCCCCATCTCTCCCCTCCCCCACTCCAAAACACCATGCATTCTGATTACCCCTTCCCCAATCTACCCTCCCTTCTATCACACCCCTCCCTGCCCTTATCCCCATCTTCTCTCTTTTCTTGTAGGGCAAGATAGATTTCTATACCCCATTACCTGTATTTATTATTTCCCAGGTGCATGCAAAAACAATTCTCAACATTCGTTCCTAAAACTTTGAGTTCCAATTTTCTTTTCACCTCTGGTCTTTTCATCAAGAATGCTTGAAAGTCCTCTATTTCATTGAAAGACCATTTTTTCCCCTGAAGTATTATACTCAGTTTTCGTGGGTAGGTGATTCTTGGTTTTAATCCTAGTTCCTTTGACTTCTGGAATATATTCCAAGCCCTTTGATTCTTTAATATAGAAGCTGCTAGATCATGTGTTATCCTGATTGTATTTCCACCATACTTGAATTGTTTCTTTCTGACTGCTTATAATATTTTCTCCTCAACCTGGGAACTCTGGAATTTGGCTACAATATTCCCAGGAGTTTCTCTTTTTGGATCTCTTTCAGGAGTTGATTGGTGGATTCTTTCAAATACTATTTTACTCTCTGGTTCCAGAATATCTGGGCAGTTTTCCTTGATAATTTCATGAAAGATGATGTAGCCCCATAATTTATAAATTTTTTCTCCTGGATCTATTTTTCAGGTCACTTGTTTTTCCAATGAGATATTTTGCATTGTCTTCAATTTTTTCATTCTTTTCGTTTTGTTTTGTAATTTCTTGGTTTCTCATAAAGTGATCATCTTCCATCTGCTCCATTCTAATTTTTAGAGACCTATTTTCTTCAGTGAGCTTTTGAATCTCCTTTTCCATTTGGCTAATTCTGCTTTTTAAGGCATTCTTCTCCTCATTGGTTTTTTTGGACCTCTTTTGCCAATTGTATTAGTCTATTTTTCCAGGTGTCACTTTCTTCAGCATTTTTTGGAGTCTCATTTAGCAAGATGTTGACCCACTTTTCATGCTTTTCTTGCATCTCTTTCATTTCTCTTCCCAATTTTTCCTCCACCTCTCTTACTTGATTTTCAAAATCCTTTTTGAGCTCTTCCATTACCTGATACCATTGCATATTTATTTTGGAGGTTTTGGATATAGAAGCTTTGACTTTTATGTCTTCCTCTGATTGTATGCATTATTCTTCCTCATCTGAAAAGATGGAAGAATATACCTGTTCACCAAGAAAGTAACCTTCTATAGTCTCATTTTCCCCCCTATTTGGGCATTTTTCCAGACAGTTACTTGGCTTTTGAGTCCTTTGTCAAGATGAGGATATACTCTAGGGACCTGTAAGTTCTCAGTTCCTCCAAGGTGACACAATAAAAGGAGAGGAATTTACTCCTCTCCTGGCCTGCACTCTGGTATGTGAGCTACTGCAAGCTTTTCTGCTCAGGATTTGCGAGTAGAATTTCCTCTCTGGAGCCTCCACCAGCTCCATCACACCAGTGCTCCTCCTCACCCACTCAGGGCTGAGATTCAGATCAGCTGCACAATTCCCCCAGGATCTTTAGGCAGAAGACTCCTAAAATGGATGCTGTGCTGCAGCAAATGCTGTCATCCTGGACTTGCCATGGCCAGACTGTGCTCCTTTCTCACCCAGGTGAAAGCACTTTCTCACTGACCTTTGAAGCTGTCATTGGCATTTGTAGCTTGAGTCATCTGGGAAGTGCAGCTGCTGCCTGGAATTTTGCCCCCTGAGACCTGTTCCAATCATGTCCCTGCCACACTGCGCAGCCAAAGCTGGGCTGCACTCTGTTCTGTGCCTTGTACTATAGACCTTTCCTGTAGTCCTTCCAGGCTGTCTTGGGCTGGAAATCTCTTTCACTACGTCTTTTTTGTAGCTTCTGCTGCTCTAGAATTTGTTTAGAGTCATTTTTTACAGGTATTTTATGGGCTATAGGCGGAGAGCTAGAATAGGTGCATCTTTCTACTCCACTATCTTGGCTATGCCCCAACCCTCCAAATTCTTGAAGGTACCATCATAACTTTCATTCTAGCACCACCACCACCACCACCTTGCCCTCATCTCCTGCCAAAGCATTCTTCCTTCAAATGAAACATTGCCAGTTCCTTCAATTTATCCTTATATGGTATGCTCTTGGAGTTCTTCACCACCCTGGTTGCCCTTCTTTGGAAACTCCCTAGCATACCTATCTATTTCCTAAAATATGACACCTACAATTGAATACAATGCTCCAGATATCATCTGACCAGGGGAGAGTATGGTGGAACTCTCATCTCCCTCATCTTGAGCACTGTGCCTCTGAATTCAGTCTAAGAATGTGTTAGCTTTTCCAACTGCCATTGGACGTTACTGAATTATATTGTGCTGACAGGCCACTAGAACCCTAAGAATAAGACTGCGTTTCCCCATCATGTCCTTGGGAATTTAATTTTTTACTTACAAAACTGAAGATCAACTTCAGAGATAGCTTTAAACGGAAACTCTAGCATTCACGTTTTTTCAGCATGGATGTTAGAACATCATTAATGTTTGTAGGTTGCATAACAGTCATTTGAAAAACTTTCAGTGTAGAAGACCAATAGAATTTTGAAACAAAGAACACAAAATAAAAAAAAAAGAATGCTGAACATGTAGTCATTCTTCAAGCACATTTTAGTGAATCTTTTTAGGTTTCAGTTTACTCATGTAAAACCAGAGCATTGCACTAGGTGATCTCTATGGAGTCTTCTAGCTCTCAGGCAGGGGAAAGGGAAGGGGAAAAGAAACAACATTTATTAAGCACTTACTATGTTAGACACTGTGCTGACTGCTTTACAAATATTGGATCATGTGATCATTGCAAGTCTTGGGAGGTAGGTACTAATATTATATCTCCTTTTTATAGTTGAAGAAACTGAAGCAGATGGGTGAGGTGACTTGGGTCTGAGGCTAGATTTGAACTTGGGGCTTCTGAATCTAGGCACAATGCTATATCCACTGTGCTACCTAGCTGCCCTCTCTTCCCCTCAAAGAAAACTATGTAGGTAAGAGTTTAAATTGGAAGCCATTTGGAATATCATTTCATACAATTCTTCTGAAAGTCATTGGAGGAATATATAGTCTTGTCTGTGATCACTACCTTTGAAAAGTTTTATTTCTGTCACACAGAGAGTCTTCTCAGCTTTGAATTTATCTACTCGAGCAGGTCAGTCAGCACATAAGACCTATTGTTTAGGAAAAACCAGAGCCTGTTCTGAGTTCTTGTACATGGTGTTCAGCTGGTCTGTGCACAGGAAACAATGTGGTTAATCCATGAGAATTAAAGCCAGGGACCCTTATTAATATGGATATTCAAGATGCTGAAGTCATAGCCCTGGGGAAGGTACTCTGAACACTCATAAACCCTTTGAAAAGCATTTGTTAGATGCAATTTACTTGTGGTTACATCAGATAGCATCAGAGGATGCTGAGAATGTAAACATTCTCACCCATGTCACCCAGGCTTCTAATTATTGCCATCTGCACCTACCTCTCCCTGCCTGGCAGCTTTTCTGGTGACTGGATTTTACCCGCTTTACCATTGTCTTGGACCAGGTCAGCTCAAACAGCAATGAAAGTTTGAATATTTTTGGTGGCTCTGTGCCCAACAGTGCATTCATCAGAGAATTAATTTCCTCCCAGAAATGGGATGTGGAATTGTTTGGTTAGTCTGACCTAAAGTTATCAAAAGTTCAGATATGGGACCAGGGTAATTTTTCTTCAGTTTGGGAAGTTATCAGAAATATTTGTGTCTGTGTCTTCCTTCCCCCTCCCCATTATGTTACATGTTCCTTAAGCGCCAATTCTCTATTGTTTTTATCTTGGATTCCCAAAGTCTTGTACACAGTAGGCATTTAATAAATATTTCTTTGTCAGATGAATGGAAAGCATCTATCAGGATTAGTTTTTAAAATAGACATAGTCCCATGTATCACTTCTGTCTTCCTGTCCCCCAAATTTCTTTTTTTAATGACTAAAATCAATCACAACTATTCACTGAGGGCTTTCTGTGTGTAAGGTCCCTATGCATGGGCCTATGGAAAATATAGAGAAGGATGAGACTCAGTTTCTGACTACAGGAAATCTACAATTGATTTCAGGAGATAAGGCACAAATTTTGGAAAAATGAAGCCTGTATGTATATGTGCATGTGTATGTATTGAAAGGACCTCATTGAATATAAGCTTCTTGAGGGTAAGGACTTTTTCATCTTTGTTTATTTAAAAGCAAAGCACCCTAGCACCTCACATAATGCCTGATACATAATAAGAACTTAATACATAAATGTTTGTTGATTAATCAGCCCAAATTCATATTGCAGCTTTGATTACTGCATACTATGTCGTAAATAGTATAATAAAAGACTAGAATCTAAGGGTCTGGTGAGATGTGTTGCATCAACTCATTATGTGTGCAATACTGGAAAAATGAACAGACATCTGACCTCTTGTTTGAGGAAAACATTTTTCTATATCCCTACGGACCAGAGGTTCTTAAATCTGTATTTTTTGTCATGGACTCCTTTGGCAATTTGGGGAAACCTATTGATCCTTTCTCAGAATAATGTTTTTAAATGAATAATATGAAGTACAGAGGATTACAAAGTTAATATAGTTTTCAAAATATTAAAATAAGTTCACGCACCCAAGGTTAAGCACCTTTGCTGTAGACAATGATTCATGAAATGGGTTTAGATAATATTTTTCATTCTAAACCCTGACACAAGCCATCACTTCTATAATTTAAAGTCTTATATTATTGCCTGGGATACTGAGATATTAAGTGAGTTTTCCATAACCATGTGGCTAATCTACGCCAGAGCAAGACTTGAACTTAGGTTTCCCTGATTCCAAGGCTGGCATACTACCTACTATACTACAAGAATTCTTTCTTATAAATAGTATAGATTTTCAATCCTTTGGGAACCAATGATTTTATAAGAGAATGTACCACCTCTGCTGATGAAAATCATAGATCTGTCCTTTCATGGTGGACAGATTCACTAAGTGATGTGACCCTCTCTGAATTTAGTTTGGACAAGAGACATGCATTTTACTGCCTGGGCTACATGCAAAGTTTCTTCAGTTTGATTAGGATTTGCCTTTGAAAGTCCATGGTCTACTCCATGCTATAAGGAGGAAACCTTTAATAAAGAAGATGCTATAGATGGATGAGTGAAGTTTATAGATTTTCTCCAAGGCTCATCCTTGGGCTTTATTTTAAAAATAGGTACATCTCCTACCTCCAATCCATCTGTCTGCCTAGATAGTGAATGTCTGCATATGGACAAGGACATCAGACATGATACTATAACAACGGTATGAATAACATATATTTTTATCTCCCAGAAGCTTGAAAAAAAAGTTAAGGAAGCCCTTGAAATTAGCCCTTGGCTACTGTGTTCTATCTTGAAAGTAGCCCTTGGTTACAGTGTTATATTTTTTTAATTGGACTCTTCCTGTTCCTTCTGGACCCAGAGAGACTATTAGTGTGTGGATATTTAGATGTGTTTATCTACATGTTAGATGAATATGACAGCTAGGTAGTATAATGGCAAGAGTACTGGATTTGGTGTCAGGAAGGCCATGATTCAAATTCAGTTTCAGACACTTGCTAGTTGTGTGACCCTGGGCAAGTCATTTAACTTTGCTCAGATGAATCTTCTTCATTTATAAAATTATAATAATAGTATCTACTTTACAAGGTTGTTGGGAGGTAGTGAGATTATGTCTATATATCTAAAAGTCTTATGTAAGGCTATTATTTTTATTAGCACAGTTTGGGTAAGGAGTATAAATAAAATGGATGGATAAAGTACTAGATGGCTTATAGAGTCGGGCTCGTCAAATCCACTCTAGTCCTGATGAATTTATTGGCATATCTTGGCCTGATAAATGGAAGAGAGTGCTTTTTGTACCAAGGTTTTAATTTCTTAATTTGAGTTAGTCACTGAGTCTTTCTCAAACCACCAGCACATTCAAATAAATTAAACAAACATTTACAAAGCACCTACCTGTCACTGTGCTGAGAAATGGGAATAAAAGGAAAAAAGTTAACCCAAATTCTCACTCTCAGGAAGCTTACATCCTAGTACATGCTAACTCTAACCATTGACCAGTTTGAGTTCTGTCTCCTTTTTCTTCTTCTCCTCTATCTTTAATGGATATACTTATTTTCTAAGAGCAGGATAGGTGATTTCCAATAAAAAATACAGTGAAATGAAAATAGGAGGAAAAATGTCATGGAAATGGTAATATTAATTATAATCATCTAGTTGATGGTGATATATTTCTCATGGCCATAAAACCAAATTAACTAAAAAGTACATAGGCCCCATGCAAGAGAATTGATGTCTTAATAAAGTTTTTGATCTTAAATTTTGTAGCTCCTTTGATTTAGAGCACATTAAAAGAATTGTAGGAACTGTGATTGGTTATAAGATGGGACACATGGTTTGCTTTATCATTCATCTGAATCCTTTATGAAGGCCAAATGTTGGGGTGGGGGTGCATGGTGCATTTTAAGTACTGGCAAAGGTCACCAGACTTTAAGACTTGGGAAACTCAGGCATGCTTTTATTAAAACATCACTTTTAATTTCCCTCTTTGGACCAAAACAGACTTGGAGAGGAAAAGAATCCGGGGACGCCCGACCAATTCTACTTCTCTTGTTTTTGTCTTTTCTTTGAGCTATTTGATTAAGCCCTGCTTAGAAGTTGTCTTTGCTATTAGCCTGTAGAATTAGCAGCTGATAGAATGAAATAAGACTGTTTATACCTTGCCAATTTGAACGTTCTTTCACATTCTCCTTGCTGGCCTGTAGTTAGTTCAGAGTACCTTTTCAATATGGCACCTTTTATTTTGTATTCTTAAACATTCTTTCTCTGAGTCTAATTTTATAATGTGTGTTGTTTTTGAACTCTTTGCCACTTTCTCCATCATCATCACTTGACATTTGCTTGGGTTTTGTGTGCAGTTCACTTAATTGCCCTTTTCCATGAAAGTCTTGCTCAGACTAGTCTGTGTAGGAGAAGGAGATTGGATGAAGGAGGCTGCTTTCTAGTTCTCTCTTTTTTGTAGAGCTGACCTTATTTATCAGGCTTCCTTTCAGGGTTTTTCCATACCTCGTTACTGTCCTCTCTGCCGCTTTCTTCCTCTCCACTCAGAGCAGCTACCCTGCACTCATTAACATTTTAAACATATATACACACAAATCCTTTCAAACTTTTCAATTTAGTTGGAAGTCCTATCCTCTTTGCTTTTGTTCCTTAGGTGTTTAGTGTAGTCCAACCTATGCAGAATCCTTTTTCTATAGGACCGAAAAGATTTGGGGGCTCCCTCTCAGAGGGTAATTGGGTATTGATTCCACAGTCTGGGGCTTGTTGACCCTTTTCTAGGAGGGGAAGACTCAACCAGACCTTCTGTCCATCCTTAGAAATACTGGCTAGTGTCATGACAGCCTGGACATTTTCCTGGCTTGCTTTGTAGAGAGACTCAGATTAGAAACCAGACTGGGGCTGTCAGATTTTATCAGCCTGGTTTGCCTCAGCTTTATTTCTTAAGGGGAGTCTTAGAATTTAGATGTAAAGATGCAGCTACATCCATGTGATACAGTGGGAAAAGTCCTAGATTTAGAATAAACAGAACTCTCTCTCCTTAATTAAATCCTGTGTGATGGACAAATCATTTAACCTCTCTCAGTATCTTCATCTTCATTATTGTACTTCAGATTCCTTCTTAGCTCTATATTCCATGACTTCATTAATCCAAGATCTCTGACCCATAGATGGATTTTTTGAATAATTAAAACTAACACAATTAAAATGCCTCAAATTTTCATTTGAGAGGAAAATCATTCTAAATCATATTCCATCTTTCTCTGCCTTAAATATATGGCAAAAACGACCCTTTTTATGAGTAAGAGTCATTGTAAACATTTGTTACTATGAGTGTAACGATCTTCTAGGATCCACTCACAGACGTGCCAGTTCTGGCTGGTGGGCCTCATATCTAATTTCTCTTGACCAAGCCTAGGTCAAATCTCTGCGATCAATTCTAACTTTAGAAACATAAGGAACCAGATTACAGTAGTTTTCCTTGTGAGACTGTAAAATCCCTGAGGTCAAGGAGGGCCTTTTTCTTTTCTATTTCATAGCCCTAAACACCTCTCCATAAGTCTTTGTAGTAGCTATTTTACAAATATTTACTGAATTTAATCATCTGATTTGCTGTTAGCCCTGATTTTACATTGGGTACCCATTGTATGATTTACTGCTATTATATATCTTATATAATTCCTGTGTGGTATCTGGTTTCAGAATTAAGTTATAATTTTGAGGTCCTTCCCATAGAGTGGGGAACTGGAAGAACTGAGGAAAGTTCCATGAATAAAGATGTGG
>JAQQSK010010692.1:0-12582 GCA_028658325.1 Potorous gilbertii | reverse complement strand
TTTTTTAATTTAAAAAATTAATTTAATTTAAAAAAAGTAGTTTTCTGCCCTCCAATTCCTCTTTTTCACTCTGTCCTCAAGTCTTTGCAGTCTAGCTTCCTACCTCATTACTGGACTAAAAGTGCTCTCTCCAAAGTCACAAATCATCTTAGTTGATAAATTTGATCATTTTTCTTAAAACTTATATTTCTTGACCTAAATGTTATATTTAAAACACTGATGACCATTCTCTCCTGCTGGATAATTTCTTCTTCCTGAGCTTTCATAATACTATTCCCTGCTGGTTATCTTCCTATCAAACTGCTCCTACTCAGTCCCTTTTGCTGGTTCACACAGATCACATTCCTGTGGATATTACTCTAGACTCTGTCACCAAGTCTTCTCTTTCAAAATGCTCTCAATTCCCACAAATTTAACTGTCATTTTATTCAGATGACTCACAGATCTATATATTGAGTCTCTATTTCTCCCCAGAGACCAATAAATCCTGCATCACCCATCACCTATTGGATATTTCAAACTAGATGATCTGAAGACATCTTAAATTCAACATATCCAAAACTGAACTAATTCTCTTACCCCTCCAGATACGTACACTTTCTCTTCCACACACATTTGTCAGGTGTCCCAGGATTACAATCTTGATATTCTTGATTCTTCACTCTCCCTCATCAAATATATCCAATCAGTTTCCAAATCCTATAGTTTCCACCTGCACAACATTTCCTGCATTAGCTCTTCTCGTTAACGACTCACAGACACCACTTCGGTTCAGGCCCTAACTGCCTCTCATCTTGCTTATTAAAAGAGCCTCCCTAATGGTTCTACTGGCTTTTAAGGTTCTCCCTACTTCAGGCCATGCTTCACACAGCAATGAGTGACTCTCCTTAAGAGCATATATATGTCATTTCCCTCCTCAATAAACCCCAACAGCTTCTTATTAACTCTTAGATCAAATGTAAACTCCCAGGTTCAGCTTTTAAAATACTTCACAACCTAAGCCTGAGCTAGCTTTCTGGTTTCATTGAACGTAATTTATGTCTTCTGACCTCTCTCTTCCTGAACAATCCATCTCCACCTCTGGGCGTTTGCACTGGCCTCGTGCCTGAAATGGATTCCCTCCTAACCTGAACCTCACAGAATCTTTCTCCTTCTACCAGAATCCGATCAATCACTACTTTCTTTTTTAAAAGAAATTTTCAGAAGTTTGAACAAACACTAAATAAAATGGGAATTTCCACATACATAGAACAGAAAAAGAGCGTTTCTAAAATTGCAGGTCTGTGTTGTATATATAGCTGCTTTTCTCAAGCACCACTTCCTAAAGTAAGCCTTTTCTGATCCTCTCAACTGCTGGCACCATTCCCTCCCAAGCTACCTTGAAGTTAATTGCTTTATATTTATTTTGTGTATACTTATATGTCCTTGTTGTCTCCTGTGTTACAATATAAACTCTGGAGTAGGTATTGGTTTCTGGGTTGTCCTTGTATCCTTAACACAGTGGCTGGCACGTAACAAGTACTTAATAAATGCTTGTTGACTGACTCTTGCAGTTCAATCTTCATCATTATAATTACTAGCTTAAAAAAAGAAAAATAGATGTTTTAAAAGGAATTTTTAATAGCACCTCACCTACTCTCCTAAAATGAGTAAAAACATAAGCTCCTATAATGGTGTTTACTTTTATTGCCCTCTGTACCTTATGATATAAGAGGTTCTTAACCTAGGTTCCACGAAGTTTTTTTAAAGTATTTTGATAACTATCTCAAAATAATTTATTTCTTTGTAATCCTATGTATTTTGTTTTATGTAATTAAAAACGTTATTCTGGGAAAGGTTCCAGAGTTTTCACCAGACTACTAAAGGAATTCATGATACAAAAAAGGTTAAGAATCCTTATCCTAGGTGGTAGCCTACTAAATTTTGCACTGTTATAACACTTTTTATAGTCTTCAGTAGCAAAAAATCTATAAACAAGTCAATTTAAAGCACATAAACAAATATAACAGAGTGGAACTCTGTTATAATTGATATTTGGAATCATGGTTAAAATCAAGTCAACAGGATACAAATAGACTATTAGACTCTAATTTAATGTTGATTCTGTATAACTCAACTCATGATATAGTTAAATCCATAATAGTTATGCTATGATGTATTATAAACATTAGGAAGAAAATGTATATTTTAAAAGCCTCTACAGATTGTCGTATTAACATGATGGTTAAGTAAATCAGTATTGTGAAACCCTATGAAATGCTAAAATCACCTACTATTACTAGCTTAAGACCACCCAAATCATAGCTCATTTTTTTCCATCCACTGAAGTAGAGTTCTGCCAAAGTTAGCTTTACCACCCTATCATCATGTCATTATGTATGCACAGAATCCCAAAGCCACCATTCAAAGAAAGCCCTCAATCACTAGCCAACATTATGCTGTCAAACATAGTGGGAATCCTCTTTAACCAAAAAGATCTTGTGAATTTTGAGTTTAATTTTCTGAATTGTTAACAATAAGAAAAATACTAGCATATCACTTTAACCTTGGGAAATAGGGGAAGTAAAATTTTCTTTTTTTTTTTTTTAAGTTTTCAGGGGTATAAAGTACTTTTTTGGTCTAAACATGTACTGTCATAGGTATAAAGAAACTCCAGATGAAGATACTCCCAATATTAAAGATTTTCTACTGGTCTTAAGAGAGTTGCCTGGGGACACTGGTAGATTAAGTGTAGTGTCTGGAGTCAAGGCCAGTAAGTAGTATGTGCCAGGGAAGGACCTTGAATTCAGAGCTTGCTGACTACCAGGTGAGATTTCTATCCACTATGCCACAATTACTGGTACATAAGTACAAAGAATTGCTTATATGAGATAGATTAATGAAATTCTAACATACTATAAAAAAAATCATAGAATGAATTCAGCCTTTTTAGTTTTGTCACATCTTGAAGGGATTCATTCTGAATTAAATTTGATTAATATATTTTTGTAACATAAATGTAATACTGATTTTGGAAAAAAGATAAAGGTAAATTTAGTTTAATAGTGTTCAAGTTTGTGTAAAATTGTGTTTATAGTACTTCAGTATTCAAATGAGAATATATGGAAAGTGTTTTGCCAACCTTAAATTGCTATACGTCAGGTATTAGTATTAATTTGGAAAGTTAAGCTCTAAATTCACAAGCATTTTTGGCAAAAGACTTTAAATTTACTATGTCTGGAAGCATGATGACAGCTAGTGATTGCTATGTTTTCTCTGAATGGTGATTCTGGGATCATACATATATATAAGATCAAAATGATAGGACCTTAAAAGAGTACTTTGGAAGAATTGAACTTTAACAGGAGAGAAAAGGGAGTTAATTGGAGAGGTCTTATTAGAAGACAAATTTCATTTCACAATGTTTCACCAATACTGCAATATTTTATAGCAATTTTAGCATGACAGTCTGTAAAGACTTCAAAAATGTAAACATACACTACTACATGCATTTACCTGTGAAGTAGGTGCCAAAGGTAACATTAGCCCCATTTCGCAAATGAGGAAATTGAGATTCAGAGAGGGTAAGTGATTTGTCCATATTCATGGAGCTAATATGAGTAGGTGACAGTGTTTGAACTCTTTCTAAGGTTTAACACTCTTCGCTAAGTTCCCCAAATCTAAAACATGTTCATATATGGTTACTGATAAAAGAAGGCACTTTAAAACAATTTGCCACATTTATGAATCCTTATATTTTATATTTATAAAAAACCCTTGTGGCTGTTATTCCACGTAAAGTGCGGTTTCTACTTTTATTACTTTGCTTTAATAACTCATGAATTTGTATCTTTTTTTCCATTAGCTACTCAAGGACAGAGTGGTTCTAGTATAGGTTATTTCTTTATTTTGTTCCCATTAACACTATTAGGATACTCTGTAAAAAAGGAATTGAATAATTGATGTGGACTGAGTCACAGCCTTATAAGAGCAGGTAAAAATGAGAAAATGTAATTATTCTTCCTACTGTAATAATAGACTTACACATGGACCTTAAATTTTGTAGTGGGTGAGCTATACATAATCCTGAGCCCCACAGCAACACCGTGTAATACTATAGGTATCCTCCATTTTGCAGATAAACGCTCAATCAACAACCATTTCTTAAGCACTAAGTATATGCCCAAGGCTTACTACACAGCTATTAAGAAAAAGAGATGAGATTTGAACCCAGCTCTTCCAGATTCCAAGACTAGCAGCATACCATGCTGCCTCGTATATATTTTCCAATTAATTTTCCCCCAGCTACTCTGTTCAAATGTGCAGCAGCATAAAATGGGGAAACACGGGGCAAATGGAATTATTTCATCAGTTTTCTTCTCTGCAGCTGCCACTTTAATATTAGTCACTTCTGATAAATATCTAATTCCTAAAATTATATGCCTACCCCAAAACTCACTGTATTTTCTCTTCCACCATTACAGTGCAAATTATTGGTCTCCTCATAGTCATTTTCAATCTGCTCCCTACCTTATCTCACCCCACTTTTCTTCAGATTGGTTAGAAAAATGGAGTGTGTGAAAGAAAAATAGAAAAGGAGAAAAGAAAGTGATCAAATGATATAATACTTAAAAAGTAGTGGATTACATTTCTCCTAACTAGGTAAGTTCAAATATTTTGATTCCCTATTAACAAAAGGTGTATCTGTAAACATAAGAAGCAAATCTCAAGACACTAGTGAGTTTTTATAATTAATGAATTCTCTTCCTCTGAGGTTTCGGTTTACTTGTTCCTTTTCAAGGCTTCAGCAAAGAAATGATTATGTAAAAAACCGTTATGCCACTATGCACTAGGTTTCTGTTAAAAACTTTAATCTTGTTTTATTCTGCCTTTTAGATTTTGTGGCCTCACATCACCCTCCCTCGACCTTTTCCCCTCAAAATGTTTCAGAACCGTATTTTATAAGATGTTAAGTGAGGTACTTATTGCCTCGCCCTTATTCGCGGTATTTTAATGCTAACTTGCTAATAGCACTCAAGTCAGACAAGGCACAACCTTTTCTTTACCTCCCGTCCCATCTAAAACCTTTTGAGAAACAAAAGTCTTTTCCACGGTCCCCAGCTTCCTCAGTACAGATTTAACAACATGGACAGCAGCCTTTTGCCTCCAGAAACCATAAGGCCCAGCAACTGAGCTTCCAAATACAAAGCTCTTTTTTCCTCTTAAAAGATGACAGCTAAAAAGCTAAAGGTCCACAGAAAGCAGCCAACGGTAACCTGCTCACCTTTCACTCTGCCTTTACCAATGCGCTCGCTTTTCCCCATTTCTAGCTATTTCTTGTGGAGGTAGAGATAATTCACCTAAAATATGCGTCTTCCTCATGTTAAGGACACAAGGTTTGCTCCTTCCTCCCCGCAAAGAGAAAAAAATCTCAAGTTTTACTCCTGGGCGATAAACAGCACCTCTCCTCCAACACCAAATCTTTCCCTTCTCCAACACACCCAAACCTATTTCGAGATCAGAGCTCTCTTCCCTAGAGATACTAGAGTTTCCTAAAACCCCCACACCCTTCTTATGAGGAAGATCTAGCTTTTGCTCCGAGTAACCCCGAATCCGATCTGAAGCATTCTTCCAGCCAAGAGCACCGGCGTCCCCCCGCCCCCCGCACAGTGTCCCCTCAGGCCGGAGGTGGGTAGGGGTGGTGAGGACAGCCACTCCTCAACTGTAACACCCTCCCCACTGGAATAACGCAGCACCTCTGCACCCCTCATTTCTCCAAGGAAAAGGGGAATCCTCCTATCCTGGGAGCTAACACAGCAATCACCGAGCCCCTCAAAACCTTGGACTCCGCCCCTCCCCGCAGAGGAAAGCGCTTCCCTCCTCCAAACCCCCTCCTCTCCGGGGAGGATTCCACACGCCCCCTCCCCTCTGTCCTCCCCTTTCCCCACCCTCTGCAAGGATTCTTCTAGTCCCCTTCCCAGGGCGAGGATTCCACGCCCCCTTCCCTCCGGCCCTCTCCCCACTGGGGTTCACGCTCCCTCCCCCAGCCCCCTCAAGGTTCCATGCCCCCTCCTCTCGGCCCCCTCCTCCCCCTCACGCCTGCTCCCCCTCCCGAGAGAGGGGCCGGGCCGGGCGCGCCCTCCGCCCGAGGCTGCAGGAGACCGCACTCACCCACAGCTCGGTGCCCCAGCTCATGGTGCAGGGGGTGGGGAGGGGAGATCTGCGTCCAGCTCCAGTGCTCGGTCTCCAGTCCAAGGCCGCCGCCGCCGCCGCCCCCCTCCCCTCTTCTCCCGCTCTCCTTCAGCTCTAGCTCCGAATCTCCAAACGCCCGAAGCTCCCTTCGTTGTCTTCCGACCGGCCGCCCCAGCCCAGGCCAGCCCCAGCCCGCAGCCTCCTCTGCCGACACCGGCTGCAGGGCTCTCTAGCTCCCCAGCTCTCGCCTCCTCCACCTCCCCACTCGCTGCTCCACAGCAAAATGGCCAGGGGAGCCAACGGCAGCCTCGGCAGCCGCCAGACTCCGCGGGGAGGGCGGGGCAGCACTGACAGCTCGCGCGCTCGCTAGCTCACGTGCGCGCGCGCGGTGGCTCCGCAGGCTGGAGGGGGAAGGGGTGGAGATCGAGAGCCGGGGTCCTGGTGCTTAGCACCCCAGGGTCGGGGCGCCACCAGCTGGTAGCGCAAATGTCGGGGGAAAGTGGAGCGGCAGTTTGTATGCGTCGCCCAGGGGACCGGAAGGACGCCAAGGAGGAGAGCTGAAGGATCTGAGTAAGAGGACTCCCAAATAAATAAAAACAAAATCTCTCCTCACTATTAGTAATTGCGCTCTGCCTTGCAAAACAGCCACTCGGCCTTTGATGGTATTCTGCAATTATAATTAATAATACTCTGCGAGCGGTAACACAATTGCACTTAACACTACTTTGGATTTAATAACAATCCTTTTTCCTTGAAGGCCTTAATAAACAACAGTTTGCCATCATGATAATTTCTACATAGCGAGCAACTAATGTGGCTGGGAAAGCAAGGGAATGTAGTCCAATGGGATGGGCTACAATACTGTCCACATTGTACTAATACTCGGGAAGCAGGGAGACAGACCAGGATACAGCACAGAAACTAAACAGCTTCTCTGGGATTATATAGGAGGTTAGCCTGCAAGAAGCTGTGGCTCCCTAACCTAGAGATTTTAATCTGAGACGTGAGGTAACTTTCTAACATTTTCTGCCAAGGAAGTGTTTAACGTTAAATTAATTTTATATCTTATCTGCCTTCTATAGCTATTTGCTTTACTCTCAATGTGTGTATTCTCAGAAACACATTCCCTATTCTCAAGGATGAACAGCTCCTGTTGTCCTATCTTGCTTAGATCGTTCACAGAATGGAATGGAAAAGTATTCATTGCTGAAGCACCAACTTTTTCTCTTAGCACTTATTCTGCTTTGTTCCAACATCTTTCCCAAACCAGAGGCACTTCTGAGCATCCCTTTATGAACCACTGCAAACCCCTAAAACAGGCCCCACTGTGGAAAATATTTCAGTAGATGCTTTGCTCTTGTTTATCATCCCCTAACAGAAAGGGTGGAGCCGAAAGCCCTTATAGATAAGCCACTTCCTTTCCTGAACACAGAAACAATAAATTTAACCTGTCTGAACTGTTTAGTCTGTCTTATTTCAATTGCAAACTCCTCTGAATATAGTCTTGTTCCATCTTAAAAATATTCTGTTGAGTTGTTCAACAAATTACAAAATAATAACTTCTTGTCTCTTTTGAAAAAATGCAAGTCGTGGTTCTGGGATCTTTCTGTAAGTATGCAAACCAGTGTTAAGATGTTTTGTTTTTTATAATTTTACATCATATTACCATTTCATGTACTGGCTCTCTTCATGCCTCTCCAGACTTTGACCCCCTACTCCCCTTTGCCACATTGTCCCCTCCAGGATAGCTTGCTTTCCAACAACTCTATGTATCTTCTCCAATTAGAATAAAAGCTCCTTGAGGGTAAGGACTAAGAGGTGGCCAACTCATTCAACAACTATTAAGTGCCAAACCATTGTGCTAGGTGCTGAAGGACATACAAAGCCTGGTCTCTTCACTCTTGGAGGTAAAACTCTAATAAAGGAGATAAGACAAGTAGGAAACTGTTACAAAATAGAGTAAGACAAGTGAGTAAGAGCAAGAGAAAGTACCTCAGGGTGATTTCCAAGGGAGGGCAAAGAGAACTTGGAGCAAATCACATTTGACCTGGGTTTGGAAAGATGGGTAGCATTTCAACAGACAATTACAAAAAAAAAGCATTCTGGACATAGAGAATGGAATGAGTAAGGTCAGGGAGATGCTAGCATTTGAGGAAACCTGAGTAAATCAATTTGGCTGGACTATAGATTACTTGATAGAGGATGGTATGCAGGATCTATAGCCAAGAGAAGAGTTTGAGGAGATGGGATTTCAAACATCTCTGGCTACTCTACTAAAACTTGAAAATGGCCAGAGAAATGCAGATTATCTGCCCAGCTCATGTTTTATTAATCATCTAAAGGCTACATTCACAGTAACTCTGTAACTTTAGTCCTGTGCAAAACTTCAGTGTTTCCTGAGTTCCTGGAAACTGCCACATCTTAATAAGGATGAGTAGTTGTTGAAATAATGCTATTAAGGTTAAATAACCTGTTGACATAAAAGAAAGGAAGAGAGAATGAGAGAAAGACAGAGAGAGAGAGAGACTGAGACAGAGAGAGACAGAGACAGAGAGAGAAAGAGACAGAGAGAAAGAGAGATACTAATACTCAACAGGAGATATTTTGACATGTAATCCTTTTTAGATGAGTAATCAGGTAAATGAGTTATAAAGAATGAGGAACATGAAAGAATTTTAAAGGTAGTGTGTCACTTAAATCAAAGTAAAAGTATCTTTTAACTTCTTTGTCTTAATTGGAACATTATTCACAATGTAAAAGCAGGCTGGTAGACTTAGAAACTGTTTCATCATTCTTGAAACAACTTAACCATTGAAGGTACTTCATCAGGCACTCGATAGGCATTTAATGTTGATTGACAATAAAAGAGGGAAAAGATATAATGCTACAATAGTGACATAAAACCTTTAGTAATTTATTGGACCTGTGATGACTTCCAGCGAGGAAACACCCGCAGTCAATTTAATTTGTAGTGTTCAGAATAGCTCAGGCATTAATGAGTTTTAAGTGACTTGACCTAGGGCCACACCCTCATATGTTTCAAAATCAGGACTTAAACCTAGATTTTCATCCTAGGCCAGCTCTTTGAACATAATAAATATATTCTTCTCGTAATAAATATTAGGAAGAACTATACCTCATTTTTGAGCTTCATTCAGAAATAAAAATCAGGTTAATCTTAACATTCTATTTTGGTCAATTACAAATGATTTGTAACAAACATATAGACCTAATCTTGAGACTAGCTACTGTAAGTCAAATCTCTAAAAGGAAGCAGACATCACTGCTTATACTGCTCAAATCTTTATAAAATCTTTAACTCTATGTAGAGATCATATTTCCCAAAATGAGATCTTGGTGAGTTTATAAAGTAAAGTTCAGTACATTATTATGATCTTATGGGACACCATTCACATTTTTAAAACAATGTTTGATTAATTTGTTTTTAGTGTTTTTTTGAATATACCTCGACCCTTATAATTATTGTGGCTCAAACCCTTCCTTGTAATAAAGAAAAACTGGCCAAAATAATGATTTGATGACCCTTTTTGACATGTTTCATTATTGGTTCTTCAGGACTAAACTTGGTTATTACTAAGAGTTCAACTTGCTTTTAGTGTCTTTTCATTGTAATTAGTAGTCTATTATTATAGTCAGTCTAGATTTCCTTAAAGTTTCAGCTTAAGTTCTACCTTCTGCAAGAAGTCTTTTCCCAGTCCTTCTTAATCTCTATATTTAGAGCCTTCCCTCTGAGATTATCTCTAATTTATATTGTATACATCTTATTTGTACATGGCTGTTTGCCTATTGTATTGTATATTGCGCTTTTGGAACTGCTTAATTCAATTTGTATCAGTTTATATAAATCTACACATTTCTCTGAATTCATTTCTTAGAGTTGAACAGAAAAAAGAATTGGACTTGTGATTTCACTGCTACAGGGAACTCCCTCCAGCAACAAAGAAGGTCTGATGCACTTTCACTGCAATTTATAATCTTAGAGGTTTGTCTAGGATCACAAAGTAATTGTGTCAGAATCAGAACTTGAACTCAGGTATTCCTGACTCTAAGTCCACTATCTAACTATAATGCTCCTCAGTTCAATTAACATTACTAATGTTCCATCACATTCACCTACCATGATCTGTCTAGCCAGTCTCCAGTTGATAAGCATCTGTTTCAGGTTCTTTGCTACCACAAAAAGTGCTGAGATCAATTGGATCATTAATTGGAATTGTCTTCCTATCTTTGACCTCCAGTATACCTAGTAGGAATGTTTTTAGATCACAGGGTGTGAGAATTTGAGTCCTTTTTCTTGAACATTTCCAAATTGCTTTGCAGAGTATTTGGATTAAGTCACAGCTCCACCAATAATGTATCAGTAAGCCTATCTTTCCAAAGCCACTCTATCAGTTAACATTTCCATTTTCTGTTTTTGCCAATTTGCTGGATGTGACCATTAATTTTTTTAAATAAGGAGTTAGGAAAAGTAATATAAAAAGGTTTTAAGAAAAGTGTTTAGAGAACACATACACTAAAACTAGAACAATATAAGGAAGGATGACATGTTCATAGGAAATTACGTATGCTGGGGCTGCTCATGAAACACTTTTGATTTTTAACTTCATTTGTGATCCTAATAGAAACTAATTTATTCATATACTACCAGACACTTAAAAAGCAAATTTTTTTTTAAAAGGGTTAATGTCCATATTCAAGAGTCTTATTTTATCTATGAGAATAAACCTTTCAACACTAAATTTGATAATGTATGACAGCTAGTGTTATTTATTGGGAGGTAATAGTAATGAATTTCTTGGGTTTTCCCCCCCAAAAAAATTAGTTTCTAGCCTTCATTCCACCCATTTGGTAGCATCAAAACTCTTGTGTTTACATTATACTGAGAAGTTAGGAAAGTACTAAAGTGGAAAAATCTATGGGGAAGAACTTACATAGGAATATCATAGTGAGAAAAATCTTAAAAGTTATAACCATTCTTTGCACCTGTTAAGCTAGTGGTGATTCTCTAACTTGTATACCTTTGAAGCTCTGAGCAAACGTAAATATCAAGAAAAACCAGATGTGTAGAAGCAAAATAGGTGAAACAGGACAGTCTTGTGGCTCAACCAGTTAGGTAAAATGTCATACTGACAAGAGACAGATTACAAATTCATTTCAGACCTAAAAAATTCAAAGTGTAACAGAACCAACATTCCCAGGGTCAATTTGGATAAAGCATTAATTAAGTGCTTACTATGTTCCAGGCACTCTGCTAAGTGCTAGGGATACAAATACTATAAGCAGGTATTGCCCTGAAGGTCCTTATATTCAAAATGAGGAAGACTCCAGGAAATGGGGAGCTGGAAAGCAGGAAAGGGAAAGGCTTCCAGATGTTCTTCCCACTTGACATTGTCTCCCAACTCTTTCTTTTCACTGCCTGTCTCCCATGACTAGAAAGTTATCCCTACTTATTTCTGCCTCCTGGCTTTCCTGGCTTCCTTCAAGACTCAGCTTAAATCTTACCTTCTCAAAGAGGACTTTCCCAGTCCACCCCCAAACCCCACCATTTAGTGCTTTTCCTTGGAGATAACATCCACTTACTATATACACTTATAATTTTGTATGTTCATAGTTGTTTGCATATTGCCTCCCTATTTGGATGTCATTTCTTTGAGATCAAGTCTGAGATTGTTTGTTTTTTTCTTTGTATTTTCATATACCATAGTACAGGGCAGACAGAATTTAAGTATTTGTTGATTTTACTTGACTCTATTGGTAGCTGTGGCAGCATGATTTGTAGAGGGCTGAGAAGTGAAATGAGAGCCTGGATCCTGGAAAGAGAAGACAAGACCTCACCAATCAGAGCTCAGGGTGGGTTCCCAGGGTGGAGTCCAAGTTTAAATTGAAAGGAGATGGGAAGAACCAGCTAGGGAACAGAAACCTAGGTGTAGAGATAGCCAGATTAGTACTGTAGAGATCAGTAGGAATCTCCCAAACAGAATAAGCATCTTGTAGTTCTTTTCCCACAATCCAGGGACCTGCTTAAGAAATGAAACTGTAGGGATCTGTGAACTGATCCAACCATTCTGGAGAGCAATTTGGAACTATGCCCAAAGGGCTACAAAAATGTGCATACCCTTTGACCCAGCAATATCACTTCTAGGACTGTATCCCCAAGAGATCATAAAAATGGGAAAGGGACCTACATGTACAAAAATATTTATAGCAGCACTCTTTGTAGTGGCCAAGAACTGGAAATCAAGGGGATGCCCATCAATTGGGGAATGGCTGAATAAATTATGGTATATGAATGTAATGTAACACTATTGCGCCATAAGAAATGATGAACAAAAAGACTTCAGGGAAGCCTGGAATGACTTATATGATCTGATGCTGAGCGAAAGGAGCAGA
>JAQQSK010010691.1:0-12583 GCA_028658325.1 Potorous gilbertii | reverse complement strand
TTATTGTACTGCTTAATCTACTGAGCTCACATTCGGATCTTTGCCCTGACAAATTGCCCTGACAAACATGCCCTTTCCATCTCATAGGTGTGAAATTGGTAAAGTGAAACAATAAATGTGAAAGAAAAATAAGTTACTCCATTCATAACTTCCATTGCTGCCACTGGTGAGGGAGAGGAGAGAAAAATGAGTCCCTAGGTTATTTATACAGTGACACTTTGTCGCTACAACCAAGGAGAGAACTTTTCCCAAAAATCCTCTGTAAGAGTGAATAAAGACAAATGGAGAAGTAGTTTTCACTTAAATCCTGGATCACTTCTCTTACACCAGTCATCCCATGGAGGAAAAACAAAGCATCTTTTCTTCCAATTCAACCAATTAAGCAAACTTAAATTAAGGACTTAAATATGCAAGAGACTTATGTTTTTAGTTCAAGATCTATGAGTTCATTGGTATAGAAAGATTCCTCTGAGGAAACCCTCTCTACCAAAACAGAAAAGCACCTCAAATGACCCTGATAGTCTTGGAGGATTGCCTGAGTCAATGTGAAGTTAAGGGATATGATTTGCCCATGGTTACATAGGTAGTATTTTTATTTAATTTTAATTTTATTTTTTCTCAATTTCATGTGAATAACATTTTTAACAATTTTTCTAAATTTTCAGTTCTAAATTTCCTCCCTCTCCTGGGCCCTCTTTTTAGAAGGCAAATAATTTGATATAGATCATAAATGTGTAATCATGCAAATATTTACCATATTAGCCATACTGCAAGAAAAAGAAATAACATCCCCCAGAATAATAAAGTAAAATATATGTTTCAATTTGCATTCATCCACCATGATCAGTTCTTCCTCTGGAGATAGCACTTTTCATCATAATTTCTTTGAAATTGTTTTGGATCATTGTATTGCTGAGAATAGGTAAATTATTCACAGTTGATCATTGTGCAATATTGCTATTTCTGTGTTCAATGTTCCCATTTCACTTTGCATCATTTCACATAAGTCTTTCCAGGTATTTTTGAAAGTACCTCACCTTGTCATTTCTAAGAGCACAATATCATTCCATCACAATTATATACTACAACTTATTCAGTCATTCTCAACTGATGAGCATATCCTTTATTTCAAATTTTTTTGCCACCACAAAAAGAGTTGCTAAATGTATTTTTTGTACAAGTAGGTTGCTTTTTCTTTTAAAAAAATTATTTGGGCTATCGAACTAATAATCTTATTTTGGGGTCAAAGGAAATGTTCTTTGGGTATAATTTCAAATTGCTCCCTAGAATAGTTAGATTGATTTACAACTTCACCAACAATGCATCAGAACCTCAATTTTTCCACATCCCCTCAAATATTTGTCATTTTACTTTTCCATATTACTTTAGGTAGTTTCATGTATCCTTCTAAAACAAATAGGCTGTTCATATCTTTTTGCCATTTATCAATTGGGGGAATAATTTATATTTTTATAAATTTGACTCAGTTCTCTTTATATTTGAGAAATAATGTCTTTTTTAAAAGGTAACTTGCTATAATTTCTCTCCCTCTCCCATTTTCTCTTTTTCTTCTGATCTTGGTTGCATTAGTTTTGTTTATGCAAAACCCTTTAAATTGTAGGTAATCAAAATTGTTCATTCTGTATACCATATTGCTCTCTATTTGTTCATAAATTCTTCTTTTTCCACAAATCTGACAAAATATTTCATTCTCCCCTAATTTGCAAAGTTGATATTTTTCCAGAGGCAAAACATGATCCCAGGTTTTCCAGACTCAAAGATCCACTCTATTCACTATAAAAGAAAGCCTCTTAGTTGATCTTAGAGATCCTTTAGTTCAAACTCCTCTTTTTTACAAGTGAGGAAATAGACACAGAGAACTGAAAGGACACTGTATGATAATAAATACAAGTAGTAAGCAAAATGGGAATAATTTTATTCCAGGTTTTCTGATTCCAAATCCTATGCTCTTTTATAGGATCATAGATATAGATCCCAGAAGGGACCTCAGAAGCCATTTAGTTCCAACTTCTTATTTCATCATTGAGGAAATTGAAGCCCAAGGAAAGTAAGTGATTTTTCCTAAAATCAGCCAAGTATTGTGTAACAGAATAAGAACATGAACAAATTAATCTTCTGATTCCAGAGCTAAAGTAATATGACTCCCACATAACAGTATAAATAATACTCTACAATTTCAGATCTCATCAATGGGAATTGTTTCTTAAGTTAAATCTTTAAAAGTATATGGTATAGCGGAAACGACATTAGCTTTGAATTTAAAGACCTTAATATGAAGCCTGGCTCCAACATTTACTAGCTTTATGATCATGAAACGTGGTTCTACATCTCCTGTTCTTAATATACCCATTCTGAAAAATGAGGACCTAACTTTCCTTAAGGAGTCATTGTGAAAATTATAAATTGCGAAATATTATGGTCTATATAAGTCCAGGTAATATCAATTCATAAAGTTAAGGCTAACTGTAATATTGAGGTTGATATCATAAAAACCAAATTCTAAATCTTGTAAACGGAAGGGAAAATCTTTGTGAGTGAAGAAAAAAGATACAATTTCTCCTGAGAAAGAGAAAATTGGGAGAGAAAACTGTCACTGTGACTTGATTATTCTATAGTGTGGTTTGGTCTTAAATAGGGAACTTCCCACTGACACTTAGGCTTGCTCTAAATATTAAATCAGCAAGAGCTGTTAATTCAGAAATGACACTTTTTCTTTGCAATAAAATGTGTTTCTAAGAGATTTATAGACACCTCCCCAAAAAGCTTGGAGAGACTTTGAAATTGACCTATATGTATTAAGTATTAGACTTTGATCCTCACTGGTTATTAAGGAAAGTAGAAAGCTTTTCAAGCTATAAGGTGCATGATACATGAGCCATATAAAAAGGGATTACTGTTATATGTGTCCAGATCCATTTCCTGAATGTATTGCCATGAAAAGTGACCCAGATTCTGTAGCCAGTCATCATATTTTTAGGTTAGAGAAATACTATACTTGCAGATTAAAATAAAAGGATATACTAATCCACAGTTCTACATGATCCAAAGCTGATTTTAAAAGCAGTCTACTCACTCTTCAAAGATATTTATGAACAAAATAAAATAAAAGGTGGTGGTAATGACAATTGGAGTTACATAAATGTCTCCTAATTATTTTAGTATTAATTTATTTTAGCAAATTTAAAATTGTTGCGTATCGAATTCTCTTCTGTCTGCCAGGAACTCCTCTACCTATTGGGAAGGCAGACAATATGTTAGTTTAAAAATGTGGAATCATGCAAAACATATTTCTACATTAGCCATGTGGCAAAAAAGAAAGCAAAATAAAGAAAGCAAAACATTTTTTACTTCAATTTGTACTCAGAGTGAACTCTTCAACAATTCTCTTTCTGTAAGTGGATAACATGTTTCATCACGCACCCTTTAGAACCTTTAGAAGCCTATTTTGGATTGATCCAAGTAACTAAGTCTCATCGGTGATCATCTTTATGATATTTCCATTACTGTGCAAAGTGATCTCTTGGCCCTGTTCACTTTGCATCATTTCATTTAAGTTTTCCAAGGATTTTCTGAAATTATCCCCCTTGTCATGTCCTAGAGCACAATAGTATTTCATTACAGTCATATACCACAACTTGTTCAACCATTCTTCAATTCAGGATATCCACTCAATTTCCACTTCTTTGTCACAATAAAAAAGGGCTGCTATAAATATTTTTGTCCATATAAATCCTTTCTCTTTTTCTTTGATCTCTTTGAATAACAACCAATCTAGTGATGAGTCCAAGTGCATGTACAGTTTTATGGCCCTTTGAGCATAATTCCAAATTCATCTCCAGACTGGTTGGATTAGTTCACAATGCTATTGATAGTACGTTAGTGTCTCAATTTTTCTACATTTTCTAGCATTCCTCATTTTCCTTTTCTTTTTTTGTGACCCAATCTAACAGGTATGAGGTGGCATCCCAGAGTTTTTATTAATTTTCATTCCTGTAATTAATAGGGATTTAGATTTTTTATATGACTCTAGGTAGCTTGACTTACAAGTGAATCAGATTTAGGTGAGGCAGGTATGCACAAAGTCATCAAAGTAACTCCTTCTTCCAGGGTCATCTGAGTCAAGTGACAAGACATAGTTCAGGATGAGTGGAGATCACCCCCAGATTCAGAGGGAGACCTTGACTTTTTTAAGTGAATGTTTCTCTCAGGTCTCAGACAATACAAAAATGGTTTCATTTTCCTACCCCAACCCTCTCAAAGAAAGGCAAACTGGGATGAAAGACCCTCAGGGTTCCTGGCCAGAGCAGAAACAATCACTATTTATACTCACTTTGAACCATTTAAACCCAAACAATGACCAAATGAGACTTGGGCTAGTTCTTAATATTGGTCAGGGAGACGCACAGTGATTTGGGTTTAAGGCATGATCAAGTAGCTCCATTGTAATCCTACTGAGTTTTATCAAAACTTGATTTTCCAGAGTTCTATTTCAAGAAATCATAAATGAAACTATGTGGGAGAAAACAGTTAATTCTCCAAGGTTTTTTTTTAATGATAGAATAAATAAGTAGAAAAGATAAAAAAAACTAGTCCCCAAACCCCAAGATATCTTGAGAAGTTTCAGCAATCAAAATTAATATTCATTTGAGCAGAGTACCCTCATGTAAGGGTATGATTTCCCATATGAATTAAAAGAGGAAAGAGGAAGAAAGGGAGGAAGGGAAGGAGAGAGGATGGGATGAGTGAAGGAAAGATAGATAGGTAGATGTAGACATATGTATACACATATATATGTACACAAATATACATACACACAATACGTATCTGTGTGTATATATACATGCACACATGTATATGTGTATACATATATGTATATTGAGCTGCTATATTTTCTCTCTTCAATGATTAAAAATGTAATTTCCCTGTTATGAACTAATTTTTCTTGTTCACAATTGTTCAAATATATTTTATACAATAAAATTTATTCAGTTGCCTCTGACTCATTGTGACCTCATTTTTTTGGTAAAAATACTGCAGTACTTTGCCATTTCCTTCTCCATCTTATTTGACTGATGAGGAAACCGAGGCAAATGAGATCAGGTCATTTGTACATCATCACATAGTTAGAATTAGTCAGTTGGAACTAAGAAAGTGTTACTAAACTCTCAGATGTGCCATGTTAAAGTCAATTATGTTTCAGTCAGCAATATTTGAGGTCATAAATATAAATTGTAATACTGGTCTAAGGAGATGTGAAAATCGTTTGTCACATAAATTTGTGCCTTGTAATGGTGAATATGGCTTTTTCCACATAGGTATATTTATATAATTATAAACATGGATATATCATAGTCTACTCAAACTGGTGATAGAGTCTATATTTAAACTTTCATTGTGCACATGTACACCTTAGAGATGCAGAAAGAACTGGAGTTTAATCCTAGTCCCCCTAAGTGCCAGGCTTTCTTCTGGTCAGGAGAGTCAAAAGGAGAGAGTAATTTTAAAAGGCAGAGATATTCCAATGGATATTCAGATATTCAGACTCTAGAGTAAACATAACCTTCATTACCTATTTTTGTGCTAGGCTAAAAACAACGTAAAGCACCATTTTGCTGTCTGGGATAAGGTTGGGTTGCCCAAACACTTGGCATTACTCACCCTTCACTCTCCATCCCCAGGATGTAGAGAAAGCTATCTGTAAGGGTACAGTCATTTGAAGTGATGAGAAGGAGAAGCAAAGATTAGGGAGTGACTCCAACATTGCAAAGGTTAGAGGTCAGAGGAATGCCTACTTTTGCTTTTCCTCCTTTAAGTTTCACTCCTGCCTTAGCCCTATATGCAGGCAGGTAGTGAAGATGTCCTGACATTAATTTTCCTGCATTTGAATACATTTGGGGGAAGTACAATATGCCAGATATTGAGGTTTATAGGTTCTCCCTGTATGGGGCTACTGACCAGAAATACTTTTGTGAGATGTATTCCCTACACTCTACCAGAAATTTTATGTATCGGGGTTACACTTGGGGGTATGTTGGTAAATGTTTAACAACTGTTTTTCTGGAAAAAAAAGAGAGAAGTATGAATGATACACTTTATATATAATCTTCATTATTAACATTTTATTCCTTATTTTATTAAGTCCATAAACATTAAGAAAACCCTCATGTTTCTTACAGGAACCTATACAGTAGCTGCAGTTTATTATCCTATAAAATGAAGCATCTAGACACAATCTTTTCTCTTTGAATTAGAAATTTCAGTTGTGATGATTCACTCCATTTGTGAAAGGCAGAGTCAGCTTTACTCTTCCTTGTGGTTCTGTGCTCATTTTCAGCATTCCTCCAGTTCTACATCCTTGGTTTCCTATTTCCTTGATCTTTCTCCATTCCAGATGCTCTGTTGCTACTTAAGCTTACCTGCCTTGCTCCAGCTGTTTCCCTAGGTCTGTGCAATTGGTCAGTCAACCAACAAATTTGTTAATGTCCTACTGTTGGGATTAAAATTGTACAATTTACAATAAAAGACACTGAGGCAGAGCTCTGAGACAATGCACATTATTAAAGGGTCTATGGTCCCCTCTAATGAAGTGCACTTCAAACCTTCCTCACAATCTGAGATGCTCCTTTCTTCCAGGACCTATGGTTAGCTTCTTCTGATTAAGCAAGTGAATTTACAATCTGTTGTTCACAGCTTTGGGGCCTTATATACACAACTTATAATCACTACTCCCACGGAATCATGTCGTATTGACTGATACTGACTGGAATAAAGTAGGAATCCAAATGAATTATTTCTTACTCTACTAAAAGAGGCAAAAGATTGTCCCTGTTTTCAATGAGTTTAGAGTCAAATGAGGAGATAACATGCTAACTAATCTATATGAAGCTATATGCAGGATAAATTGAAACTTATTAACAGAGGGAAGGCACTAGCATTAAGAGAGGTTAGAGAAGACTTCCTGCAGAAGGTGGACTTTAAAGGAAGCCAAGGAAGTCAGTAGGTACAGTTCAATAGGAAGAGAGTTCCAGGAATGAAGAATGGCCAGAGAAAATGCCTTGACCAGAGATATAAAGTGCAAATCCCAACATATCCATTTGGGACCACTGTACCTCTCCTCTGCCCCATGCATATACCTCTTCTCTTCTCTGGGTTATGTGGGTTCTGGTTACCTTTGCTATGGGTGTAACTTTTGCTTCATATTGGCTTCTGCTTCCTGTTTAAGCAGTCACGTCACTTAGGTCCCCTAAATCCTCCCATCATGGCTCCTATATTTGTGACCCTCACCTTAGAAAGAAACAAGTTATCACTACTGAGTGTGCCAGGAGTATTATATGAACAAGGACCATTGCTTCTTGTTGGGACC
The DNA here is from genome assembly GCA_028658325.1 of Potorous gilbertii. Lineage (NCBI taxonomy): Eukaryota > Metazoa > Chordata > Mammalia > Diprotodontia > Potoroidae > Potorous > Potorous gilbertii. Next base: position 5,199 of record JAQQSK010010691.1, on the reverse strand, counting down.
TGGTTGCTGTCATCTAAAAGAAGAAGCAAATTTCCTCTTCTAAGCCTTACAGGTCAGAAGTAAAGCTAAGGAGGGGAAGTTGGAGAAATAATTTCCATTTTGATGCACAAAAATATGCAATGTAAAAATGCCTAACAATTAGAAGTATGCCAAATGGGAATGTGCCATCTTGGGAGTGAGGGAACTTCTTTTTATTGAAAATTTTCATGAATACATTTAATAGCTTTATTTCCAGGTATGTTGAAAAGGAAATTCTCTCTTCAGACAATGGCTGGATTATACAACCTCGAGAGTGTTTTCTATCTCTGAGATACAGTGATTAATTTGGCTATCGTTATTCCTAAGATCTTTCCTATGTGCACATATCTCCTAACAGGAACAAAAAAATGTATAGCTGCTATGTAAATTCCTGGATATTTTCTTTTTCTTTAGCTCAGAAGAGAACTAGTAAATCACATGCACACACATGCACACACATGCACATGCACAAATTTCTGATTTATAACTTTCTCAAGTATATCAAGACACTGGACAAACTTATTCATGAAAATTTCTAGTGAAAGGGATATCTCACTCAATCCCAAGATAGATATTTCCAACTGGCAGCAATATGAGTGGCTACATACAACATGGCAGCTTATTTTCAAAGTGTTGTTTATACATATGCACCTATTGATTTTTCTTATTCATTATATCTTCTCTTTAAACCAGAAAACAAGATATATCTTTTCCAATTTACTGAAATTCCTAACGCCTTCCAGTGACCACCATGTATTCATTGGGTGCCCAATAAATACTACCTAATTATAATTCACTCTGCTAATTTTCATTCCATGTTTCTGTGAAATGTTCACATCTTCTATGGCTGTATTTGTAGATTGTAATTACTTCTGAACTCTAAATTTAAAAATAGTTAGTTATTTCTCATACCAAAGGAGTTACATTGAATGAATCATTAAATAAAATTTGACTTTCTTGTTTTTTCAGGTGCATTTTGACTTCTTACTTGATCAAACAAATATATAATTTGTCAAAATTATTGGTCTTTGCCCATGACAATTAATCCTTTTCATATTTAGGAAAAGAAAATTTCTGGGGATACTCCCAAAGTTTTGTAAATAATACCACACTTAACAATCAGTTCTTTAAAATATATTCCTAAGAGATAGTTGGTATAATGGATAGAAAGGAGATCTTGGAATTACAAAGACTTGGATTTAAGTTCTGCCCTAACACATACTAACCTTGAGATGCTGGAAAGTCACATAGTCTCTTAATACTCAATGTACCTCTCTAAGGCTTTGAATTGAACGGAAGATGCCAACCTACATTGGTAAAGGAAGTTGTCTCAACCAGGATTTCTGGTATACTCATGAAAGAACAACTCTAGTTCCTGTCTCTGTCTTCTCAAATTAGGAATAATTATTATTTCTTTCTTCCCTACTATAAAACTAGAAACCTATTAGTCTTTGTTGCACATATGATGCAGCATGGATATTTGGGGGTTCCCAAGTTAATAAGTTTTATGACACTTTTTCTCCCAAAGTTTTTTTTTTTGTTGTTGTTGATAAATGTTATCACTCATCATTTTCTTTTTCTAAAGCTTCCCTCCTTCAGTTCTCTTAGTCTTCATAAAGGAATTTCTTCTTCAGCCTGATTATAACTGTCTCAAATTAGGATGGTGGATTCTGTGCTTATTTTAGCTCAGTATATACACATATTCCTATCATTCACTCTCCATCAAATACCTAAGATGTTCTCTTCATTTCTTATAAAAAGTAAGCTTATCACTCACTTGGATCAGGGCCTACAAACGCAAACACCTAGAGTCAGTACTAAATTGTGTTAAATGCTTGAAGAAAAAGATGCAAGTCTATAATCCTTAACCAGGAATATTATGTAGTAAGGCTGCCTGGTTTAGCCAACAGCCAGTCTGTATGACATTTCCCAGAAAAGGGAACATTTAAAGAAGGAAGACAATGGCACAATAAAACTGCAAATAAAAACATTTTGTTTTTTTTTACTATTTATTTCAAAAAAAAAAGAAAATATTGTGCTGTGAGAATAGCTATGTTCTTTCTTTTTGGCATTTTGCCTGTTTTTAAGAAAACTTTGTTTCCACTGCCACTACATTCCTAGCCCTAGGGACAGACTCTCTTAGGCTGCATATGATAAGAAGAAAATCTACACACATTTCTAAGTAAGGCCCATCTTTCTTCCCTTCTCCTTCCTCCTTTGACTGGGATTATTTTTCCTAAAAGTCGCTAAAGCTGTTCTTACAACATGATTTGAGTCTCCTTGCCTCTATTAAAGCAGCTTCCTAGTCACCTACAGACATTGAAAGCCCCATTCATTGTGAAGTCTGGGCCCTTCCACATTGGAGGAATTCTGAAGAACACATTTTTGTCACCGTACTTTGTCCTACCAACCTTCTGTTTCCACACAGAGATGAAGGGGGCCATGTTGAGAGCAGGTGATTATCAATGTATTCTGGTTGTACATTCTTGCTATTATAGAAAAAAAAAAACAAACCCAAAACCCACCAACAAACAAAAATCACTTCAATTGCTGACTTTGGAATGTCTTGCAAGTCTAATTTTGTTGCCAACATTGAACTTGAACTAAGAAATTACTGGAGTTAGGCCTGCCTGTAACAAAGTATGTATGCTTTAACTCATTCCCTGAAGTATTTATTCTCATCCAAGTTTTCTTAGTCAACCCTATTACACATGCGTTATTAGCACAGCTAAGTGGAACAGTAGCTAGAGTACTAGATCTGGGATCAAAGAGACCTGAATTCAAATACGTCTGTAGCATCTCACTAGCTGCGTGACCCTGGCAAGTCATTTAATCTATTTTTACCTCAGTTTCCTCCTCTGTGAAATGGAGATAATTGCACCTACTTGCCAAGGTTGTGATAATTAAAATTAGAATTTTATTTTGGGAAGGATTCTTCAAGTCTTAAAGCCCTATATAAATGCTGGCTGCTATTACCGTTATTTTTATAAATTTAGCACTGTGTGCTGATGAATGGAAAAGTAGTAGAAGCAAAAGTTTAGTTATTTTTTGTCTTTTCATACTTTTACTACTATATTCTGGTTATAACTTGCCAGTTCTATTCAGTCTCTAAATAATCAGTCAGTCAACAAACATTTATTAAGCACTTGCTATATGCCTGGCACTGTCCCATGAGCTAGGAATTCAAGGGCAAGCAGAAAGACAGTCCTTGACCTTAAGGAGGTTTCATTTTAATGGAGGAAGATAACACATAAAAAAGAACTGAATGGTAGTCACTGTAGAGGTACCAGCTGAGTTAGAGGAAGATGACAAAGTCTGGAGTACAGCCTGGAGAAGAATGAGATAAGATTGACCTAAACAGCCTTTTTAAATAGAGGTTCTGGAGGAGCTATCCAAATCAGAGTGCCTGGGGTGGGTATGTCTAATTTGTAATTTCTAGAACCACAGTGAACTTCCTGGATGAAGAGATTTCAAGGGCATGATAGACAAAGTCTGGAGCACAGCCTAGAGAGGAATGAGATCTTTAAAATGCTGCCCAAAGGATTGATAAAGATGTAATATGCAAAGAGAGTTGCATAGAAAAATAGATCTTGCTTTCTCAGCTAAACAAATGCATTTCCATGTCACATATTCTCATTTTGATGACAGCTCCCTAATGGAGGTGGTGGATTGTTGGGGTGGGGCTGGAGAATTGTATTCCCAAATAGACCATAAAATTATCCAATGTCTTATCAAAAAAGCAGCTTATTTTTTATTTTAATCAGTGTCACTTTGGACATTGACTATACACCATAAGTGAGAAAGTCTACAAATCATATGAGTGAACAAAGGGAAATCTTGGCAGACACAAGTACTTGAATGTTTTGTAAGGTCAATATTTATTCCTGGCAAATAATAAAGAACAGGGGTACGTCATTGTGATTTTGGAGAAAGAGTTCTGGGTTTGGCATCAGAGGACCTAGGTTAGAATTCCAGCTCTGCCTGATGTTGGGCAAATCATTTAATCTTTCTGGGAAGTTTATTTATCTGTAGAATTAGGAGGCTGGACTTGCTGACCTCTAAGGAATTTTTAAAGCTATGCATAAATGAAGGGAAATGTCAGTAATGGGACAAATTCACATTCTTTCCCTACAAGTTTCCAGTTTAACATACAGTTTTCCAAATGCAGTCTTTCCAGTGGTAAATAAATGGTCCTTATTTGGCTTTTCTTCCATTGGGTAATAGTTCTATTTAAAATTTCACAATAAATCTCTAAGACTATGCATTACAGGACAGGTGTTGATCTGCATCGTTAGAGGGCAGTCCTAACCAGTAATTCTCTCTACCAATGAAATCACAAATCTGATTTTAAAAATGTACCTTCCTGTTTACTTTTTTCATCAGGGACCTGTGGATCAGGTTCTGAGACAAGTCATATTTCTATTTTATGTGTAAGGAAATAAGTAATTATTATTTGGATACTAAGTTTCAAATGTTTACTTACTACATTAAGGCCTAGAACATCATAATACTCCTCAATAAGATTCTTCATTATTTATGAGATCAGTCTAATCCTTGCAACACATGTTATTTAAAAGGAAACAGAAAAGAAGTCTTCCATGATCTCCTTGACCTCTATGATGCCCCTGAGATTCACACGTCTCACTCATTGGATTTTGGTATGAGACAAATACTAAGATATCCTTTTTGAACAAGCAGTTAGATGAGTAGCTGGCTAGAGTCATCATTAGGATTTTTAAAATATTTCAACAATAACTTCAGTGAAATGGGTATAAGTTTAGAAACTAAATTCTGGCTTCACAGATTGTAACGCATCCTTTGGAGGAATGCCCTTCCTCAGCACTCTGCCTATGAAAAGGATTAATCCACTTATACTGGGTCAAATCCCAGAAAAAGTCCTTAGAGGAAAGAATCAAGATGAATGGTTCTGAGATGAGAAATATTATATGGAATTTAATTCAAGTATTTCAGTCCCATTGCAAACATGAGCATATATTCGTCAATTGAATTTTAACTGCATTAAATGATGATATGGTATTTAAAGTGCCTATTTTCCTTTAAATACAAACAATTAGACAAGTCCTAAAAAGTTGCATTCAAAATACTTAGAGGAGACCAGGAATCACTACTTGTATTAAGTAAAAATGCATCAAAAGAAATTACCTGTTATTTTAAACACGG
>JAQQSK010010690.1:0-12583 GCA_028658325.1 Potorous gilbertii | reverse complement strand
AAAAAAAAAAAAAAAAAAGAAAGAAAAAATAAGGCCAGGTAGAAGTCTGACTAGACAAAATAGTCCTAGCACGCAGTATGTGCTATATTACTACATGCTTACTGTTAGGGCCTATGTCATGAGGGGAAACAAGTGATCCTGCCTAGTACTCCTGTCCCTAGTTGACATTTGGCATTTCCAAGTCATCATATGGCATTCTAGGACCACTCTCCAGGGTCTGCACATCCATCTTCTAACTCATCTTTGGAGGAATACTGAATGCTCACAGTCCATACCCTTATTAGGATTGTACAATCTTCTGTACTCCACCTCTTCTGTTGTGTTAAGGATAAAGGGATGTCAATGTCTGTTTCAATGCCTTTATTCCAGTTTAATTGAACAGATTGATACAGATCAGAAATCAGAGACTCCACTAGATTTGGAGCCAGAGGACTCATTAAAAACATAATTAGGATTCCATGCAAATTCTACAGAGAAAGTCAACCCAAGAAAGATGGAAAGTTCTCTAGAATGAAATTCTTAAAACAAAGAAGATCATTCTGGTGATAAAAAAGGGCAGTTTTAAACCAATTGAGGGGCAATAGAAGGAGCTGTGGATATTTAACTAAAAAGAAGATTAGACGTGAAGGGGTCATGACTGCTTTTCTCAAGCACCTCAAAGGCTACAAAGAAGAAGGTTTGGGCTTGTTCTGCTTGGCCTTGAGGCCAGAACTAGAAACAATTTGTATAAGCTACAAACAGACAAACAAGCTTATTGTTAGGAAAAAAACTTCTAGATAATTACAACTATCCAAAAGTGAAATGGGATGGCTCAAGTGGTACTGGGTTTCACCACAATAGGAGGAAAATCTGAATAGCCACTTATTGGGCATGATGTAAGATGAAATCTTGTTCAGGTACAGTCTCTGAGTCCTTTCCCATTGTGAGATTCTGTAATTATGGAAATCCCAGTTCTGCTACTGATCACCTAGATTACTCTGGGTAAGTTCATTCACCTCTCTGGGCCTTAACACCTCCAACTGTAAAATGAGGGAACAAAATGGGATGATCTCCAAGGCCACCTTCGGCCCTTAATCTATGACCCAGGGTCCTCTACTGTGTCTAGCAGGTATCTTTTGATTCCAAGTAATGATAATAAAGACGACCATTTGTCTTTAACGTCAATATACTAAAATGTCACTAAATGGAAATATAACTTCATGAAAAAAGAGGTTCCCCCTCAGTAAAATGGAATAAAAAGCAAGGATTTTCTTTGAAAATAGTAATTTTTAAAATTCATATGTTTCCAAATTTCAGGTAGGATTTTTTATAAATGTCAGAATTTGTTATGAAGCATATTTTATCTAAAAAGTTTGTATTCTCTCCCCGGAAAAGATTATTACTTCAAATTCAAGGGGTTCTTTGCTTCACAGTACTTTTCCAAGCATCAAGATCTTATTTTTGAAGCAACAACAGTACCGATATTTATTTACTGAGGGAGAGAGTATCTTAATAATAAAAAGAACACTGACTTTTGAGACTGAGGATGCGCCAGAAGAAAGGTAAAACAACTGTGCTGCAGAGATCAAACTTATTCACTTATCCACATTTCACCCAGGTCTACTTAAAAGTTATAGTGGAAGAAATTAGACCATGAAGTATGAATGATTCTGTCTGAAAGAGACAAACTGAATTGAAAGAGAAGTGAAATTATTCTCTAACAAAAACACACACACTTTTAATCATATATAAAATGTGGGCATAGAACATATCAATGACAATTTCTTGCTCTAACAGTCTATGGGTTAGCCTGCATAAAGCCAAAAAATTTCCCCCCACAGGGCATTCAGTGTCTTTCTAGAGGTTCTTGGAATGAAATTTCACTAAGACATTTAGAAGAAATACTTTTTCTTAGATTGCTCCAAAGTATTTTCACAGATCTAAAGAGGAACTGACTATTTAAATAGCAGTAATAAGAAACTTAAAAGGATGTGATTACTCAAGTTTAGTCTTCTTGATAGACAAGAAAGGCCAAAGTCTGGGTAGATATAGGCACTCTGGATTTGGGGAGAGATGATTTCAGAGTTCAAAGGAAAAATAAGAATTCTTTTAATTTTATTATGAAAACTCTACAGGGAAAGTCAGTCTAAGAAGAATAGCATGCCATTATTTGCCAAGAAAGTTAGTATGGTGTAGTGGATAGAACACTGAATTTGGAGCCTGACATTCATTTGTAGCTCCATAACATGGTCATACTTCTCTTTAGTGACAGTAGCTTTACTCTATTTCTCATTATTCTCTTTTCCCCACTCCTTGCTTCTTCAGGCCAATCTATCTCACCACTCATCAATCAATATAATATAGCTTGGAAGATATTGGTGACTCCTTGGCGTATATGATAAACTCCAAAAGGCTTAGCCTGAAATTCTCCTCAACTCTAGCAAACAAAGGTTAATACCTTGAATTTTAATACTTTTAATACCTTTAATAAGGAGGCAATGGAAAACTTATTCTTATAGCTTCATCAGAACTATTATCACCTGTGTTTAAACTAAGCTAGTTCTTGCCCAGGCCTTTATTGCCCCAACCATTATTCAGATAAGAAAACTTACCTTTCTTATAAATACTTCTTCATTCCATGTCTGTAGTTCTTCTATAGCATCATTCATCATTTTTTCTTTATATATATTGGTTTGTTCTTTTTCAATTACTTCTTCCTTACTAGACAGAAGGAAGCATTTGCTCCCTCTTGCTCTTCCACGACCTGTAAAATAGGATATGCCATTTATTATGCTTTCAGACTTTAAAACCAGAGTGCAATCAGAAAAGAGGAAAACAAAGGATAATGCCTACAGGCTTACCTTGCTTTATGGGATGCAGAAGGTCCCTATTTCCAGTTTGGGAAAAGAAAAAATCCTTAGCTTGGTTTTTAAGGACCTCCACAATATGGTTCCAACCTACCTTTCTACCCCTTAATTCACATTATTCCTTTTGATACATTCTACATTCCAGCCAAACTAAATAAACTACCAGCTGTTCTCTTATGACACAGCATTTCCTGCTGCTTGTCTGGGCTATTTTCTGTGCCTGAAATGGACTTGTTTCTCATCTCCACTTTTCTTTTTTCTTTCATATCTTCCAGTGGCATCAATCTTCAGGATTAATAGTGTTCTTTTCCCCCTCAAATATTCCTACAATATTATGTCTGGATTACTCCTTTGTTCCCATCACTGAGTACCTGCTCATCTGTTTGTGTGTGTGTTTGTGTATTTCCTCTAGAGTTTTATTTTATATGTATACATGTATACATCTACACATATTTGTATATATGAAACATATATTTATACATGTATTTATAAACACAAATTTATACATATATTCACAACTATACACATAAAGAGGTATGCATATATTCACATATATAGACATATATAGACATATATATAGGCACACAGATCTACATATGTATGCATTCATACATACACACATTGACACACACATATCTCCCTCACCAAAATATGAGTTCCTATAATGCCAGTAGGAAATGTACCATATTTTAGGAGGCAGCCAGGTGATGCCTATTCCATGCTGCCTCTCAGTACTGACACATAACAGACACTTCATGTTTATTGACTTGAATCACTACTACGGCAGCATGGAGAAGAAGAGGCAAAAGATACAGCTTCATCATGTAACACCTATGTGATACTGAGCCTTCAGTTTTCTCATATGTTACATGCAGAGGTAAAACTAGATATTCTTTGAGGTCCTTCCCAGCTTTAAGTCCAATGAATTTTCTAACAATTAAAGTTGCTTAAAAAATGGAATGAGTTGCCTGATGATATTCTAGCAGAGCCAGGATTATCACCTGTCAGGGATATAGAAAGAACTTATGTTTCCTGAGAAGATGGACTAATTGGCATTTTCCAACCTAGACCACAGTTAGACTATATGATGTCATATACCACCCTGTCTCTTAACCTTTAGCCCATGTGTTGAGGTTCTGTATGGCTCAGAAGGCAGGGACAATAGCTAGAGTGAAATATGGGGCATGACACAGGGAGAATCAAGTAAAAAGCATTTATTAATTGATTATTTTGTGCCAAGCTTTGTCTTAAAAACTTGGGATACAAAGAAAGGCAAGAAGACCAAGAGAGAATGAGTTGGGTTTTTTTTTTCTTTCACATTTACAGGCTATAAAAAAGTCTCTTTAGTTGTAAAAGTTTTCCAGAACATTATGTATGTTCAGCAGAGAGGTGGCTGGGAAACATTGGACTACATGACCCCTAAATTCCTTCCAAATCTGGAATTCTTTATATTTAGAAAGGTTGGATCATATCACAGATACAATCCTACAAAACTCAACTAGTAAGGTTAAAATTCTACCCTTGGGTTTTTTCTCACAATATATTAATCAATGGGGCAAGTACAGGACAGGTAGACAAAACTGATATGAAAAATCATATGGGGATTTTACTGTACTGTTAACTTCATTTAAGTCAACAGTAAGAGATACCCCCCCCCAAAGTCATTTTGATTTTATGTTGCATTAAGAAGAATATAATGTTTAGAATGAAGGAGGTAAGAGTCTCACTATAAGTTTCACTTCTGGGTACCATATTCAAAGAGAGAAATTGACATTTTCCACAACAGTTGCAAACACTACATTTAATGCCTTATTTAATCTCCTTATTTAATGCTTCACTTGATTTTGTTACTTAGCAAATCAGTAAAAAAAAATTCATTTCTATGGTTGAATGTACCATGTATGTGTGAGTGAAGCATTTCTGAAGGAAAATCTTAAAAGCTGAATTTGTTGTAAGCAACAAACAACAAACAGTGTAGCACACCGTATATATTCTCTACATGTCTCAGTCAACCATGTAATAAGATGTGTTGCAAAAAAAAAGTCCTCAAAATCTTGTTCTAATCTCTTCTCGTGTTTTCATCAACTCGACTTAGTCACAAAATAACAACTTTTGGAAGAATTAATTAAATAATACTAAGGAACCTTGAACAATCTGAAGTAAGGCAAGAGCTAGCAACAAAAACAAACTACTAATGTGTAAATTCTTACCATCTAGGTTAGTTTGGCTAGAATTTAAAGTGTGTCAGCTTTGTGATAAATATCCTCAATTCCTTCCATGACCACTGAGTCATAGTCATAAAAACTCAGATATCATCAAGATAGTTTTTTTTTTAAACTTGAGACAAATATTTACTAGAAACATTGAAAACAATGACACTGAAGTTTCTCTAACCTCTGGTTTGAATCATCTTGATAACATTGCCAACATATTCATACAAAATGACCAGATTGCATTGTGCGATGTCAATGCCTTCATCAGCAACTGAAGTGGCAATCAGAATCTTGTTCTCTCCACTGGTTCTGAATGAATCCAACACACCCTTCTGTGATGGAAGAGTCATACCTGTGTCACAGTGTTAGAGGTCAAAAACAAAAATGGAGTAAAGAGAGTTCAACTTTAGAATCCCATGAAACAGACAAACACAAAATTGACCTTCATAACCGAGAGGACCCAGTTACAATAATGCTGAAGTGGTCAAAAGGAGGAGGAGGACTGAGGATACTAAGAATCACACAGTTCTTAGACTATCTACATTGTTAATTTAACTCCTGAAATCTTAAATGTGAGACTTTTTGTCCAGTAACCGAACTGAAGTACCATTGTAGGAACTAAACCACATCCATATTGACATTTAGAAGTCCTGTATGAATAGAAAAGAAGGTAGACTGGCTATGCGGAAAAAATGATTGGCAGCTTGAGTGAAAAGTGGTACACCCTTAACCCATAAGAAACTGAAATGAACTAAATACTTTGTGAACATGAGCAAGTTACTTAATATTGTTGCGCCTTAGTTTTCTAACCTGAAAAGTGAAGAAAATAAACCTTACAGAACACTCCCCACATGAAGTTACAACCCTGATGTAGTATTGTTGCAAGCAGATCATAGATCCAGAATAGATGTAGAAATGGACTGCAGAGACTATGTAATGCAACCCTTTCACTTTGTAATTGAGGGTACTGAGTTCCAGGAGATTGGGTGACACAACAACAACAAACAGCAGCATTTATATAACATTTTAATGTTTAGATTAGCTTATTTTTTTCACTACATAGCAATTCCCATCTATTCCCCTAACCAATGAATTTAAATAACTGATTTTTCTCAGTGATGATAGGTTTTATAACCTGGGCTCTGTGAGCTTGTTCTTTTAAACACTTGGATAACTATATTTCAATATAATTGTTTCTTTTGTAATCCCCTATATTTTCTTTTATTTATTTAAAAGCAGCATTCTGAGAAAGGGTTCACAGGCTTCTTTAGACTTCCATAGGGGTCTATGACATACATAAAAAGTTAAGAACCCATGGTGTAGAGATAGAAGGCTGTTTCAATTATCTTCACTGGAGATGATGGTGCCGATATAAATTTTGAGTTTATTCCCCCTACATTTCCAGTTAAGGTATCAAGAATAGTCTCTGTTAGGAATAATTAAAACTTTTGTTTCCACAGAAATTATGTAATACATGACTTATGAAATTTAGGGGATCCATACATACCAGAAAGTCTTTTGACTTGCAGCAAATGCAGGAAAATAAATAGATTGTAGAAGAAAGCAGCGATGGATGACGTTGATTAAACATTTTCACTCGTCAGGCTAATAAGTGTACATAAAAACATTCTCTCCTTTGTTATCCAAGTAAAGCCAGGAATTGCCTCTCTTTTGCCAGCAATAAAGGCCAGATGAAACTAAGAGCAGTTCTCTGCCTATGCTATTGAGAATGAGGCCTGGAACACTATCCATATAGATTAGTATCAGATTATCTTCTAGTCAAAAAAGGGGAATGGGAGACATAACAAAAAATTATGTCTTATACAGAAGATAATGGGCAAAGCAACTGGTTTTATCTTATTTTGAGGTTAAAAGTTAGCTAAGTAGAATAAAAGTTAAGTCTAGCTTGGAATGCTCATGTGTAATAAGCTTATGAATATTCTCTTCTGGGAGGACTAAAGGTTCATTTTAATAGTCATACAATGCATGCAGCAAAAGAATATATCAAGGAGAGCTAGGTAGTAGGTATATGGGAAAGTTGTACACCCTTAATTATTCAGTCAATGAGGAAATGGAGAGGGATTTTGTGGTGGGGCATAGGTTTTTAAAGGCTTACTTTTCTTTCTGGAAGGTGTATCTATTTTACAAGACACCCGCCACTTCAGTTAAATTTGTCTTTTATCCTCAACCCTCTTGAGCCTGAGTAAGTTATTTCTCACAGTCTCATTAGGTCAAGATGAATTTTTTTCATTAACATAAATAACAAAATATTAAACATCCATTATTGACAAGGTTCTGGGGGAGGGAAGGTAGAGAGGGTAGAAAGGTCATCTGAATTTCAAGATTAGAGGTTTCTCTCATAGGTTAGGGGTCATCAACTGTTTTAAGAGTTAAATTGTTGTTTCATTTCTTATAGATCATATTTAACCAGACAGAAAAACATTTAATGAAAAGGGATTGATATTAACTGATTTTTAGATTAATTTGTAGTCTAGTTTGAGTATGAAAGAACTATCAGCACAAAACAATAAAAAAAATGAATGTTGCAAAATTACAATAAACAAACTGGCCCCAAAAGGAAAATTATGAGAAGACACCAGTGCTGTCTTTGCAGAGGTGAGAAAGAGGAGGGTTAGAAGGTCTACAAGTGTGGATCATTACATATAGTGTCAGATTTGTTTTCAATGTATAGATCAGTTTTGTCAATTTTTTTCTCTTCTTCCTCTTTTTTTTTCCTCTAAAGTTCATAAGGAATAGTTTACTGAGAGGAGAAAATGGAAGAGATGAAGGTAGAAATTATATGATAGAAAAAAATATCAATATAATTATTTTTAAAATAAAGTTAAGGATATACACTTATTCATTCTCACTCTACAGCTATTCTAATATAAAATACCTGAATTCTGATTTCTTTTGCCACGTCCAGTCAATACAACAGGTTTTAGATAGCTTAGTTTGGGATTTTCTTCCATCCATTTCTTCAAAGCCTAAAGGACAAATTATCCATTAGCAATTATTTTCAGAGAAAAACCTTGAGCATGTTGGGTGGACTAGCTGACAGAGCACCAGCCTCAAATCACAAACACTTGAGTTCAGGGACTGGTTTTTATTTTTTTGTTTGTTTGCCTTTTTTTGTATCCCCAGTGCTTAGCACAGTGCCTGGAACACAGCACATGAATAATAAATGCTTGTTTACTTAAACAGTAAAATAAAATTGTATGCTACAAAGCAATAGTGAGTAATAATAATTAGCCATCTTGTTTTTCAAAAAAAGTAAGGAAACGTACCTTACTTTTTTCACTGGAGAGGCAGGGAGTAGGGAATATGAAATATTCTCAGATGTGACTTTATTTTATTTTCTTCTTTTTTCCTTTGTTACAAGAGAAGACTCACTACTGGGGTTTGGGGAAAGGGGAAGGATTATATATACAGAAATGATTGTTACATACAAACAAAAGGCATCAACAACAATTGGACTTTAAAAACTGAATTAAAAAAAAATTAAATGACCTAGGTAGCTCTCCATTCTGAAAAGTAATTTCTTTAATGTGTCACTAAAGACATATCATATCAATAACATAAACATGACAAAACTTTACCAAAGCAAAGCCACTTGATTGTGAGGGGAGACAGAAGGGGAGGGTTTTTTGGTGGATTGGTTGTTTTTTGTTTTGTTCTTCATAGAACACCAATTAATGAATGAATGTTCTTGGTCTATCTTATGCACAGGATCACAGATTCAGACATGGAAGGAACCCAAGAGGTCAGTTACTCTTGTTTTTGTTTTTTGTAATGTGATTGGGGTTAAGTGACTTGTTCAGAGTCACACAGTTAGTAAGTATCAAATGTAGGAAGTTGGATCTGAACGCAGGTCCTCCTGACAACAGGGCTAGTGCTCTATCCACTGTGCCACCTAGGTCAGCTACTTTGCTGTTCCCTCATGTCCAACTCTTTGAGTTTAACGCTTCATGATCAACTCTCTGTGACCCCCTTTTGGGATTTTCTTTGCTAATGGAATGTTTTGCTATTTCCTTCTTCAGCTAATTTTACAGATGAGGAAACAGAGGCAAACTTGTCCAGAATCACAAAACGTGTGTCTGAGACCAGATTTGATCTCAGGAAGATGAGCTGACTTTAGGCCTGGTGCTCCATCCACTGCAACTAGCTAGCTGCCATCTACTCTAGCCTCCTCATTTTATAATCAATGAAACTGAGATCCACAAATGAGGCTGGACATTACCCAAGGTTACATGGGTAGTAAATGGCAGAACCATTAGAACCCAAATCTGATTCCATGTTTGCTGTTCTTTCTACTCCAAGAGTACTCCTTTACAAAGTTTTGAGAAAGATGGCTTACATTTGCCAGAGCTCTTGTCTTCACAAAGAAAATGGTCTGGGTCTCTGGGTTTTGGTGATATTGCTCTTCCAAGATGAAAGTAACCTCATCTAACTTGAGATTCTCATTTCTTGGATCTATGGAAATATTTTCCAGTTCATGAACAATTTCTGGAAAAAAAGAGGGGGGGTAAGATATGCTTTTTTATTAAGGCTTTCTTAGACTCAACAGTAATTAGAACATACTGTAACAAATGTCGCCCAAGAGCTGGCCCTCTCAATCTCCGGCCAGGGTTTAGTGCAGCTAAGAAATGTAAGAGCCCTGTGAAGACTACAGAGAACTATATAAAACAAGTAGTTACTAGAGGAAATCAACATGTGAAGACTATTTCCACTGTTGGCTTAACTGAGTTCTGTATGTCTTTAGGGAATTTGGTGGTATGGTGGGATCTCATGGTCAGAAAGAAAGAATTCAAATGCAGTGCCAGACAGTGGCAGTTTGACCTTAGGCAAATGACTTAATCTTTCTGCCCCAGCTTTCTCATATTTAAAATGGGAACATTAATAGCATCTTACCTCTTAAGGTCTTAAGGATAAAACAAGATATTTGTAAAGTTCTTTGCAAACCTCACAATACTATATAAGTGCTAGCAGCTATTACTACTATTATATCCTTTTTTCATGCAAAATATTTCTTTATAGCTATGTTGCATACAAAACAAGTATAAAAAGCCAGAAACATAAAGAAAGTATAAAAGTATCCTTTAGTCTTCACTCAATTTATCAGTTATCTCTCTCTGGAGGTAGAGAGCGTTTGTTTTCCCAATTAATTAATTCATTTTTAGTTTTCAACATTCATTTCCACAAGATCTTGAGTTTCAAATGTTCTCCTCATCTCTCCCCTACCCTTACCCCAAAACACCATACATTGATTACCTCTTCCCCCAATCTACCCTCCCTTCTATCACACCCCTCCCTTCAGTTATCCCCATCTTCTCTCTTTTCTTGTAGGACAAGATAGATTCCTATACCCAATTAACTGTATTACTTATTTCCTAGTTACATGCAAATACAATTTTCAATGCTTATTCCTAAAACTTTGAGTTCTAACCTCTCTCCCTTTCTCCCTCCCCACTTGTCCCCACTGAAAAGGCAAGCAATTCAATATAGGCTATATATGTGTAGTTTTGCTAAATATTTCCATAACAGTCATGTTGTAAGAGACTAATTATATTTCCCTCCATCTTGCCCTCCCCATTTATTCTATTCTCTCTTTTGACCTTATTCCTCCCCAAAAGTGTTTACTTCTAATTACCACCTCCTCTCACTTGCCCTCCCTTCTATCATCCACCCCACACTCAGCTTATCCCCTTCTCCCCTAATTTCCCATAGTAATAGATTTCCATACCAAAGTGAGTGTGCATGTTATGCCCTCCTTAAGCCAAATGTGATGAGTAAGCTTCACATCTTCCCTCTTACCTCCCCCTTTTCTCCTCCATTGAAAAAGCTTTTTCTTGCACTTTTTTATGAGATAATTTGCCCCATTCCATTTCTCCCTTTCTTCTCCCAGTATATTCTTCTCTCACCCCTTAATTTTATTTTTTTACATATCATTCCTTCCTATTCAACTCACTCTGTGCCCTCTGTCTACTTATATATGTATGGATATGTGTGTGTGTGGGTGTGCGTGTGTATAATCCCTCCAACTACCCAAATACTGAGAAGAGTTTCAAGTGTTACAAATATTGTATTTCCACGTAGGAATGTAAACAGTTCAACTTTAGTAAGTCCCTCAGGATTTCTCTTTCCTATTTACCTTTTCATGCTTCTCTTGATTCTTGTGTTCAAAAGTCAAATTTTCTATTCAGCTCTGGTCTTTTCATCAACAATGCTTGAAAGTCTTCTATTTCATTGTATGACTTTTTTTTCCCTTGAAGTATTGTACTCAGTTTTTCTGGGTAGGTAATTCTTGGTTTTCATCCTAATTTCTTTGACTTCTAGAATATCATATTCCAAGCCATTTGATCCCTTAAGGTAAGTCAAATTTTCTATTCAGTTCTGGTCTTTTTATCATGAATGCTTGAAAGTCCTCTATATCATTCAATGACCATTTTTTTCCTTTGAAGTATTATACTAAGTTTTTCTGGGTAGATGATTCTTGGTTTTAATCCCAGTTCCTCTGACTTCTGGAATATCCTATTCCAAGCTCTTTGATCCCTTAACGGAGAAGCTGCCAGATCTTGTGTTACCCTGATTGTGTTTCCACAAATACTTGAATTGTTTCTTTCTAACTGCTTGCAACATTTTCTCACTGATTTGGGAACTCCAAAATTTGAGCACAATGTTCCTAGGAGTTTCTCTTTTTGGGTCTCTTTCAGGAGGCGATCAATGGATTCTTTCAATATTTATTTTGCCCTCTGGTTCGAGAATATCCGGACAGTTTTCCTTGATAACTTCATGAAAGATAATGTCTAGGCTCTTTTATTGATCATGGCTTTCAGGTAGTCCCATAATTTTTAAACTGTCCCTCCTGGATCTATTTTCCAGGTCAGTTGTTTTTCCAAAGATATATTTCACATAATCTTCTATTTTTGCAATCTTTTGGTTTTGTTTTGTAACTTCTTGGTTTATTGTACAGTCATTAGCTTCGCTGAACTCCACTCTCATATTTATTTATTTAATAAGTTTATTTATTTAACTTTTTACATTCATTTTCACAAAATTTGGGATTCCAAATTTTCTCCCCATTTGTCCCCTCCCCCCACCGCAATACACTGAGCATTCTAATTTTCCCTATAACCAATCTGCCCTCTCTTCTTTCATCCCTTCCGTCCATTACCCCATCTTCTCTTTTGTCCTGTAGGGCCAGATAACTTTCTATCCCCCATTACCTGTATTTATTATTTCCTAGTAGCAAGAACAATACTCAACAGTTGTTCCTAAAACTTTGAATTCCAACTTCTCCCCATTCCTCCCTCCTCACCCATTCCCTTGGGAAGGCAGGCAATTCAATAAAGGCCATATCTGTGTAGTTTTGCAAATGACTTCCATAATAGTCATGTTGTGTAAGACTAACTATATTTCCCTCTATCCTATGCTGCCCCCCATTGCTTCTATTCTCTCTTTTGATTCTGTCCCTCCCCAAGAGTGTTGATTTCAAATTGCTCCCTCCTCCCACTGCCCTCCCTT
>JAQQSK010010689.1:0-12583 GCA_028658325.1 Potorous gilbertii | reverse complement strand
CATATCTCTTTGTTGTCAGAGATGAATGGGGGAATCATCTTCTCAAGAAAATAACCATCTATGGTCTTAGTGTTTTTCCCTTTTCTGGGTATTTTCCCAGCCAGTTACTTGACTTCTGAGAGTCCTCTCCACCCCCTGGCCCAGATCCGCCCAGCTAGTGCTTGGGGTCTGAGATTCAGATGCTCCCAGCCAGTTACTGGACTTCTGAGAGTCCTCTCCACCCCAGCCTAGGTCTGTCCAGGTAGTGCTTGGGGTCTGGGATTCAAATGCTGCTCCCCAGCTTCAGGGCTTTTGGCGGCAGGCCTGACTGCTTGTCAATGGGAGCTTATCTGCTGGTTCTCAGGTGGGGGCAGGGCCACCTCTCAGGCTCAGTTCCCTCAGGGGGTTTATGCAGAGATCTTTTGTACTGGAGCTGGGGTGGAGCTCCAGCCTGCTCTGGGAGTCTCTGGGTGAGCTGCCTCTGCCTCTGGCCAAGAGGCCTCTGGCCAAGCGGCCTCTGCCTCTGCCGTGGCCTCAGCCTCCCGAGGGGGTCCGAGTCCCGGAGATACCCGCTCCCCTCTCAGTCTGTCTCTCTCACTGACCTGTGCGTCTATGGGTGGAAGGACCTTCGTGGCCACCAGGAGATTCAGGTCTCTGAAGCCTGCTTGGGTCTGCTGGCTCCTCTCAGTGCCCCGTGGCCGGGCAGAGCTCTGAGGCTGGGGTAGAGGAAGGGGAGCGCTCAGCAGGGCAGGGCTCCACTCCCGTCCCGGAGTACCTTTGCGGTCGGTTTTTCAGGGCTCTCTGCAACGGAAATCTCCTTCACTGTGTTGCTGCACGGCTTCCACTGTTCCAGAATTTGTCAGGAGTTCTTTTTACAGGAAATCTATGGGCTGTGGATTCGGAGGTAGCAAATGTGAGTCTTTCTTCTCTGCCATCTTGCGTATTTTTTTTTAATTTTCCATCTGAACTTACCATTTCAGTCCACTTTGCTATTGCTCTAGACATGTCACATCCACTAACTGGTTGTATACAAACACTCTACTCTTGACCCTTTTTACCTTTTTTACTCTGTATCTTGGTGGTGTTATCAGCTCCAATGACTTTCAATAACAAGTACATCTGTATACCCTACCAGCTATGAAGAATTATGTTTCTATTTGGTTTGATGCTGAATATCCTGGCATTATGATATTGAACACGTTTGGTTAACATTTCTCCTAGTTTTGTTTTTCCTTTCTTGGTATTAATAATATGAGTTATCAAAATATATGCATTTACCTATGAATTAAATATGAATGTTCATATAAAGATAGTGATTTAGTAAAATACTTTTTGACTACTAATAAAAATTAATTTGATATGGAAATTGGAAATACATATATATATGCACATGTGTATATGCATATGTATGTTTATAAAATATATTTTAACTATTAAATATTCACTGATATACTGACTGTAGGATATTTTAAAGATAAATTTTCACAATATATCTATGTTATTATTAGGAAGTCCACCAATCTCTGGTTTCCTTTTTATATTAACTGATATATATATATATATATATATATATATATATATATATATATATATATATATATATATTTGCATTTGGCAGCATATTTTGTACTTCTCAACTATTACAATAGGTTATTGAATTGAAATTCTTTATAAGACTGGATTCATATTTGAAGATAACTCTCAGCTTTTCATGGTGACCAAAGAAAACACCATATACCCTGAATTTCAACCATCTCCTCTAGTATATTATTAGAACTGTCATTAATTAACAGAATTGTCCAATTTAATTTTCTCATGTTTGCCAAAGATGAGGGTGTTGATAAGCCATAAACGTAGTCACTGCTATGAGGACCTGAATGAATAAGGAGTTGAATGAGAGGCCAGAATTACTTACAAATCTCATAAGAAGTTTTGGAATAACATTTATTGTACGTATTTGAAATCAATATGATATTAACGTGTCTAAGACTGTACTTACATATCTCGTATAATTTTTTCCTGAAGGATAATTAGCAACAACAGAGATTGCCCTCTAAGTAATATGTCTAGTTTATTTTTTTACCAAAGTTCCTGATATTTGCTGGCATCATATATGAAAATATATTTTGAATATATTGCACTGAACATATTTTTATTTTAATTTTTGTTAAAAGTACCTAGTAAGACTTCATTTAATTTAGCCATCACATGTATCCTTTATAGTGACATTTTCTTGCTGAAAGATAATTTCTGTCATCTTAGTGACTACTGCTCTCCATGCACCCTGGATCTAGATTATTCAATAGAATGATATAAAATATGGCTTTTCAATACAAACTTGATAATTAAACAGAGTATAAAATATGTCACAGATTTTGGAAGGGAAATGCTTTCAATAATGATGGTTTTCTATTTCTGGTGCTATAGATAATCAATGTTATCAGTATAAAGATATAAAGATTGTAGCAATTAATACTGAATGTGTGGTTTTTGTCATCTTTTATTGACAGACTTGTGCAATTGTAAAATAAAGCATTTTCTGAAATGTTTTATTCTTATTATTTCTAATTCCCTGTTGCTGTTATTTTAGCCATCAATGCTTCCTTTTTACATTTCTTTCCCATAATTAATGTTCCTACAAAATGAATCTGAAATAATAGAAGTTTAACTCTTTGAATTTGTAAAGACATTTTTCATACAATACTGGATCATGCATATATTTGATAAGTTAAAATAAAGGGGGTATTTCTTTCTTGACAAAATGGTAAATTCAGGTTTCCTATTTTATTTTACTGTGATTGAGAAGAAATTTTTCCATTTGATTTTCATTTATAGTTAATTCATTCTAATGAAATGTGAATTTTTAAAAATCATGTTCTCTTTATTATGTAAACAATCGGAAAATTGTGAGTTTAATTAATGTTTAATCAACATAAGAACATAAACAATAGCTTTAATCCCATATAAGTAATAGAACTTGAAACTGCATTGGTTTGTAGACAAAGTACACAATAAATTCTTTTAAAATTATTATACTTATATTTTTCATTTTACATTCTGTCAATTAAGTCACAAAATTTCAGTTTCCTCAATTATTAAATGAAAAATTCTCAAAACTTTCATCTAATTTTGCAATTCTATTCATTCTCAAATTTTTACACATATTGTTCAACCTTTCCACAATGATCTGAAAGCATAAGGACAAAGTCATAGCTGTATGTTACCCTTCATAACATATAAATATACATATCTATATATATATATGTATTATAGTACACATGTAAATCAAATGAACAGAGGAAATGTCTGGCACTAAAACTTTGCTTTCTAACATATACTGCATTGAAAATCTCTAGAAAATAACATTTCTAATAGTCTCCAATTTAAAATTTCTATTCCTAGGGCCAAATAGTTCATGCTGATTAGGACATTTAGTGAAGAATTTTTATTTCTTCTTCTCAAATGTTACAAACGTTTCTCTCCAGACTTTTGAAAAAAAAATGGTGACACAAAAGAAAATTCCAGGATATTTATTACTTAGAACTTTTAGGAATGGAAAGTTGTGAAAGATATATGAGATTAACGTTTTGAACCAAATACAATGATGTAAATTAGCTATTGATTGAATAGAATTTCTAATTGAAATTGTCCTGAGGGAACACAATAATCAAATTATCTCCCAAAGCAAAAAATTGTAAAGATACTGTTCTTTCCCTAGTAATTGCTTTTATTGTTAGAGGTATGCAGGTATGGACCCATAATCTCATAAGCCCTTGGGTATATGTGTATATGGGATATATATGGGGTGTTCTGGAGGACTAGCTCCTCTGGTCCAAAGGCATGCTTATTTACCTTTTGTGTCCACCTATCACTCAACTGTCATCCATAGCTCCATGGATCTATAGAATAGGCAGCAGCCACACTCTGGGAAAAGCATCTTGGCAGATAGGTCAAACCATGTGGAAGGTAAGCAACAGACCACAAACCCCTTGATGAGTTAGGGGTGGTGTCTACCCCAATCATATAAATACGTCTTCCTGTGGAATGGACAGATGAAAACAATTTGTCCCAGTGACCATAAAAGTAGTTCATACAATGTCAGAGACTTAGATATTCATCTGATATCAGAAATGCAAAAGTCCTTCTTGAGAAAAGTCATCACTTTGGTCAGTTGTATTGTAAGATCTTCTAACAACAACCTTCTCCCTCTGCATGCAACACTCTTATTTTGTTGATTTCCTTCTAATGTACTTATAATCTTTTCTCTTTTCATCCTTCCAAAATCTATTTTCTGGAAGGAATCTGAAACTTATATTAAAGTAAAATTAGTAGAAGAGGTTCCAGGCCTCAGTAGTCTGGCAAAAAATGATAACATTTTATTGGTAAGGGGGGCATTGGTGGATATAGGAATAAATTAGGTTGAAAGAGTCATGGTTAAGCTACATTGGTTAATTTCAAGGTAAGCTTTATGCAT
Organism: Potorous gilbertii; assembly: GCA_028658325.1. NCBI lineage: Eukaryota > Metazoa > Chordata > Mammalia > Diprotodontia > Potoroidae > Potorous > Potorous gilbertii. Next base: position 8,130 of record JAQQSK010010689.1, on the reverse strand, counting down.
ATCATTTTAATAAAGTTAACTTGTAGAATTATAATGAAATGAATACACAAAAATATGATTATTGAACAATTGCTATAAGTGCTATTTCTAATAGCTGAAATGTGTGCTAATATATATAACAGCTTTAGATGTTTAATGTCATGGTCAAATCAGGAGTAATAGTAAAATGGGTAAGTTTCAAAAAATTGTTCGATACGAATCTATAAATGGAAGTATTTTTTTAAAAAATTTTGAACATATAAAGATGATGTCAACAGTGTCTTTACTTTAAATGATCTTGCTGTTGAGGTGGAAAATGGGGAGAAAAGAGTCAGTCTATATAAATATTAGTTGATAAAGAATGCAATACAGACAGAGCCAAGATGGTGGAGCAAAAACAGAACCTTCTAGAACTCTCCTTCCAAACAAAGCCAAATATCTGTAAAAAATCACTGCAAAAAATTCTGGAGCTACAGAATCCACAGAATGGTAGAGTGAAGCAAATCTCCAGTCCAAGACAGCTTGGAAATTCTATTGGAAGCAGCTATCGTGCCAGACTGGGAGCAGAACACTGTCTACCGTGAATCATGTTGGCACAGACAGGACCTGAGCAGGCCTGGGGGGAGCTGAGTCTCTGGCACTTGTAGACGTTTCCAGACTTCACAACACCAAAATACTAAAGACAAATTGGAAGGTCAATGGAAAAAACCTGCTGGATCTGCATGAGAAAGTAAAGTGGTCAGGCCCTAGTCCCAGGGTGGCAGAAGGGTGAAGGAGCCAGCAGCAGCCACAGAAGCAGCAAAGGTTTCTAGAGCTTCAGGCTAACAGATTTTGGGATCTGGAACCAGAAAGAGATCAAAAATCAAGTAAATGACTGGGGAAATAAGAAAATAAAATAGAAAAAGAATCAGGCTACAGAATCTTACTTTGGTGACAAGGAAGACTAAAATATACAAATAGAAGATAACAAAGTCAAAGCTCCTACAACAAAAACCTCCAAGAAAAATATGAGTTGGTCCCAGGCCATGGAAGAGCTCAAAAAGGATTTTGAAAATCAAGTAAGAGAAGTAGAGGAAAAATTGGGAAGAAAAATGAGAGTGATTCAAGAAAATCCTGGAAACCCAATCAATTGCTTGCTAAAGGGAACCCAAAAAAATGCTGAGAAAAATAATACCTTATAAAATAGATTAACCCAAATGATGAAAGAGATCCACAAAGTTAATGAGGGGAAGAATGCCTTCAAAAGCAGAATTGGTCAGAGGAAAAAGAAGGTGCAAAAGTTCACTGAAAAAAAAATAATACCTTAAAGATTACAATGGAGCATATGGAAGCTAATGACTTTATGAAAAATCAAGAAATTATGAAACAAAACCAAAGAAATGAAAAAATAGCAGACAATGTGAAATATCTCATTGGAAAAACAGCTAACCTGGAAAATAGATCCAGTACAGATAATTTTAAAAAATTGTTGGACTACCTGAAAACCATGATCAAAAAAGAGCCTACACATCATCTTTCAAGAAATTATCAAACTCTGATAGTTTGGAACCAGAGTGTAAAATAAATACTGAAAAATCCACTGATTGCCTCTTGAAAGAAATTCCAAAAGGAAAACTCTTAGGAATATTGTGGTCAAATTCCAGAGCTCCCAGGTAAAGGAGAAAATTTTGCAAGCAGCCAAAAAAAAGCAATTCAAGTATTGTGCAAACAAAATCAGTACAACACAAGATCTAGCAGCTTCTACATTAAGGGATTGGAGGACCAGAGGTCACAGAAGCCACGTTTAAAACCAAGATTCACCTACACAGCAAAACTGAGTATAATATTTCAGGAGAAATAATGGTCATTCCACTAAATAGAGGACTTCAAGCACTCTTGATGAAAAGACCAGAGCTGAATAGAAAATTTGACTTTCAAACACAGGAATCAAGAGAAGTATGAAAAGGTAAACAAGATACAGAAATAATAACGAATTTACTAAGGTTGAACTGTTTACATTGTTTCATGAAAAGATAAAATTTTTAACTCTTGAGAATTTTCTCAGTTTTAAGGTAGTCAGAGGGAATATATACATATACATATATATATCATATCATACACACACACATACACACACACACACACACACACACACACACATATATATATATATATATATATATATATATATATATATATATATATATATATATATATATGCACATTCATTTATAGAGAGAGACAGAGACAGCAGGCATAGGGTGAGTTGAATAGGAAGATACAATACCTAAAATACTTAAGGCGTAGGAGAGGAATATATTGGCAGGAGAAAGGAAGAAATAGAATGGAGTAAACTATCTCTCACATAAAAGAGGCAAGAAAAGGCTTTTTCAATGGAGGAGTAGAGGGGGGAGGTGAGAGAGAAAGAGTGAACCTTACTCTCATCAGATTTGCTTTAAGGAAGGAATAACATGCACACTCAACTTGGTATGAAAATCTATTGTACTCTACAGGAAAGTAAGGGGGGGGATTATGTGGGGGAATGGGAGGAAAATAAAAGGGAGGGGAAAATGGGAGGAGGGGATAATTAGAAGTAAATACTTTTGAGGAGGGACAGGGTCAAAAGAGAGACTAGAATAAATAGGGGGACAGGATAGGATGAAGGGAAATACAGTTAATCTTTCATGACATGACTTTTACAGAAGTATTTTGCATGACTGCACATATGCAAACTATATTGAATTGCTTTCCTTCTCAATGAGGATGGATGCAAATGGAGGAAGGGGTAGAAATTGGAACTCAAAGTTTTAAAAACAAATGTTAAAAATTGTTTTTACATGCAATTGGTAAATTAGACATACAGGTAATGGGGTATACAAATCTATCTTTACCCACAAGAAAATAAGGGGGAAGAGGATAAGAGAAGTGAAGGGTATGGTAGAAAGGAGGGCAAAATTTGTGGAAGGGATAATCAGAATGCATGCTGTGTTGGAATGGGTGGAGGGGAGAGAAGGGGAGAGAATTTGGAACTCAAAATCTTGTGGAAGTGAATGTTGAAAACTAAAAATTAATTTTAAAAAGAATACAATAAATGTTATTAGATGAAAAATAAGTTTTGATGGTGAATTGTTTTAACATCCTTTTTGTTAAAGAAGTTCCTTTATAATATATTCCTTTATACATAATGCTTTATATTTCATATCTTAATGATTTTTAAAAAATATTGATAATAGCTTTTTATTTCCATCCATGTGTGTAGGCCACAGTCCATAGTTATATTCTAACCCTGAATGATTCTTCCCCAACCTATTCCATGTATTCTTCATAGAAATCTATCCAATGAGTTAGAAGAACTTTGAGGTTTTCTTATATTTCATAGGTACAAATGGAACAATTAGATTGTTCATCTTTTATCCCTTATTTTTGTTGAATTCTTTAAATAGCCCCTGTTTCAGGTTTGCTTTGAGATTATGATTATGCCTATAGTTGTATTTAATAAATATAATGTTAATTTTCCAAAGTCTACTAAAGATCGTAGGATATAAATCTTGAAGGAAACTTCAAGACCTCCTAAGAGTTCAACTCCTAAGAGTCATGATCAGTTGAGATCCAAAGACATAGACAAGGTCACACATGTAGTAAGAGATGAGATTAGAATTTAAAGTAATCTGACCCCATATGCTGTGACCTTTTCGTTAGGGAATACTACCTATCACTATGAAAATAAATGCTCTTGAACATTATTGAAGGTCAAAGGGGAAAACATGGCTTTAAAATTTTTGTTTTAGCTATACTTTTCTTTTTTCTAGTAATACCTTCTATTAGTTAAATTTAGATATAACTGTATCAATTATACCTTTTTAAATTTATGATGCTAGGAATTACTTCAAGAGAAAAAAAGTATGTAAAGAACGTTTTAATTAATTTTACTGGTAATGTACATTTTTAACTAGACCCAAGGACTAGTAAAGCATGAAGTTATCAAAAATAAAAATTAACGATAAAAATTTGTGACTACTCTAAAAAACACATAATTTTGTAGAAATGAGGTCAAAACTCATCTGAAGAGATTTATAATATTGGAGAATAGACAAAACAATCAATTCACAAACAAGGATAGGGATTTTATTTCTTAGATATTGAATATCCTTTTCAAAATAACTTGGATTTCAGATGCTACCCTATTTATATAGAAGACACTCTCTAGGTATATTTGCATAGAAATAGATATTCTCAAAGTGTTTCATAGATTCATAGACCTTGGAGGTTGAAGGGATCTTATAGATCATTTAGTTCAAAACTCTCATTTCACAGATGAGGAAAAGGAATCCTAGAGATGAAAATAATTTTACCACGAAGTCATGAAATTAAATATTGGAAGACCCTGGACCAGGAAATGCAGTGTCATTTTGGATAGTTTCTCATTCTTAATAAATATTGATCTTTATGAATATAGATCAATATTATATCTTTTATACAGATCTATCTATATAGATGTATTCCTACATATATGTATGTATATATATATATATATATATATATATATATATATATATATATTTAACATATCTTTCTTAATTTGTCTGGATGTGCTGTAAACTTTTAAAGCAACAGATTTGAGCATCTCCCATTCATATTTTGTCTACATATTTATTTTCCTAATTACATCCATTAGTCCTAGTTAAGAACCTTTGTACAAACTCAAACAGTTCTTCTCTTCCTTGGATGTTTACAAATGTTGTACAAATATTTGCTAACTATATTCTTGCTCACATTCTTTACTTACTATTTAGTCAAAGTCAAACATCATTTAGTTTCACCCCTATTGAGAAAGTAAGCAATTCCACATAGGTTATACATGTGTAGTCATGTAAACCATAGACATAATAGTCATGTTTGAAGAGAACATAAACAAAAAAACCTCAAGAATAAAAGAAGAAAGTGAAAAAAAGAAGAAATGGAAAACAAAAAGTTGCTTCAGTCTTTATTCAAACACGATCATTTCTTTCTCTGGGGATCAATAGCCGTTTTCATTATAAGTACTTCAGAGTTGTCACGGATCATTGTACTGGTAAGGATAGTTAAGTAATTCACAGCTGACCATCCTACAATTTTCTGTTACTTTGTCCCCATTACATTTCATATCACATCAACCCATGCAAGTCTTTCCAGTTTGTTTTTTTCACAGTATAATAGCTCCCTGTGTTTCCTTCCATTCCATTCCCCCGTCACTATTTATTATATTCTCTCTCCTTTCATTGATTTACTTCTGATTGCCCCTTCCCCCAATCTGCCCTCCCTTCTATCACCCCCCTTCTCTTACCTTTTTCACATTGTATTTGCATCAGTTATGCATAAAAATCTTTATCAAATTTTGAAATATATAAATTTAAGTTTTTAAAACTTTGATTATAAATTCTTTCCCTTCCTCCCTCCAAACCCATCCTCATTGAGAAAGCAAGCAATTTGATATGTTATACGTGTGCAGCGATGCAAAACACTTTCATAATAATCATGTTGTGAATGACTATATTTCCCTCCATCCTCTTCCACCACCCCCGTCTCTTTATTCTGCTCTCTCCTTTGATGCTGCCCCTCCTGAAATGCGTTTATTGCTGATTATTCCCTTTCCCAATTGGCCCTCCCTTTTATCATCTCCCCTCAATAGCTTCATCCCACTTTCTTATAGGATATAAACTAAAAGTCATGCAACTGGTAAACTAGATCTCCATACCCAATTGAGTGTGTTATTACTTCCTTAAGCCAAATTGATGAGAGTAAGGTTCATTCACTCCATTTCACCTCCCCCCATTCCCCTGCAGTGTAAAAGCTTTTCTGTGCCTCTTTCATGTGAGATAATTTACTCCATTTCACCTCTCCCTTTCTAATCCCAGTATGTTCCTTTCTCACTACTTAATTTTATTTTTTGGATATAATCCCTTCATATTCAATTCATCCTGTGCCATCTATGCATTTACCTACCTGTCTGTCTGTCTATCTATCTATCTATCTACCTATCATCTATCTCCTCCAACTATCTTAATAGTGAGAAAGGTCTCATGAGTTACAAATATCATCTTTACAAGTAGGAATATAAACACTTCAACTTTAATAAGTCCCTTATGATTTCTCTTTCCTTTTTTTCTTTTCATGCTTCTCTTGAGCCTTGTATTTCAGCCAATTTTCTATTTAGCTCTTTTTTTCCTCAATAATGCATTAAATTTCTCTACGTCATTGAATATCTACATATCCATTGAATTGGATTACACTCAGTTTTGCTGGGTAATCCATTCTTGATTTTAATCCTAATGCACTTGACCTCTGGAATATCATATTCCAACCCCTTTGTTCCCTTAACGTAGAAGCTGCTAATTCTTACGTTATCCTGTTTGTGTTTCCAAAATACTTGAATTGTTTCTTTCTGGCTGCTTGCAATATTTTCTCCTTAATCTGTGAACTCTGGAATTTGGCTATAATAACTCTGAGCATTTTTTTAAAGATGTGATCAGTGGATTCTTTCAATTTCTGTTTTACTTCCGGTTCTAGAATATCAGAACAATTTTCCTTGATAATTTCTTGAAAGATGATGTACAGGATCTTTTTTTTTGATCATGGCATTTTGGTAGTCCAATAATTTTTAAATTATCTCTCCTGCATCTATTTTCAAGTTCAGTGGTTTTGCCAATGAGATACTTCATACTGTTTTATACTTTTTTCAATCTTTTGGTTCTGTTTCATAATTTCTTGATTTCTCATGAAGTCATTAACTTCCATTTGCTTCATGCTAACTTTTAAGGAATTATTTTCCTCAATGAGATTTTGGACCTCTTTTACCATTTAGGTTAGTTTATTTTTAAGGTGTTATTTTCTTCAACATTTTGTGGGTCTCCTTTAACAAGATGTTGACTCATTTGTCATGATTTTCCTGCATCACTCACATTTCTCTCCCCAGTTGTTCTTCTGCTTGTCTTACTTGATTTTCAAAATTTCCTTTTCTCCCTTTCTTCTCTGTTTTTTTTAATTAATTAGTTAATTTGCTTTTAGTTTTCAACATCCACTTCCACAAGATTTTGAGTTCCAAATTTTTCCCTATCTCTCCTCTCCCCTCACCTCAAGACACCAGGCATTCTGGTTACATTTTCCCCCAATCTGCCCTCCCTTCTGGCATCCTCTGGCCCTTCACTGATCTCTTTCCCTTCTATTTACCTATAGGGCAAGAGAGATTTATATACCCATTGCCTGAATATCTTATTTCCCAGTTTTATGTATAAACAGTTTTTAGTGTTTGTTTTTAAAACTCTGAGTTCCACATTTTCTCCCTCCTTTCTCTCCAACCACCATCATAGAGAAGGCAAGCAATTCAATATAGGGCATACATGTGTAGTCATGCAAGACACTTCCATAACAGTTCTGGCAGTAAAAGAATAACTATATTTTCCTCCATCTTTTCCTGTTCTCTCCTTTGACCTGTCCCTTATCAAAGGTGTTTGCTTCTGATTACCCCTTCATCCAGTCTGCCATCACTTCCATCATCCTTGCTCTCTTATCCCCTTCCTCCCTATTTTCCCACAGGGTAAGATAGATTTCCACACCCAGAGAAGTATGTATGCTATTCCCTTCTTAAGCCAAATCTGATGAGAGTGAGGTTCACTCATTCTCTCTTCACCTCCATTTTAATAATAGATTGACTTGTTGTCTTCTGGATTTTATGTTTTGGTCTTGCTTGTCAGTATTGTAAGATAGGTTTTCATACCAAAATGAGTGTGCATTTTATTCCTTCCTTTAGTCACATGTGATGAGAGTAAACTTCATAGTTTTTTTTTCTCAGCTCTCCTCTTTTTCCCTCCACTAAAAAGTCTCCTGCTTTCCTCTTCTATGAGAGATAATTTACCCCATTCCATTTCAACCTCACTCCTCCCACTACATTTCTCTCTCACCATTTACCTTGATTTGATTTAAGATATGATCCCATCCTATTCAATTAACTCTGTGCTCTCTGTCTCTCTGTGTGTGTGCATGTGTGTATGTGTGTGTGTGCCCTTACGTGTGTGTGTGTGTGTATGTGTGTGTGTAATCCCACCAATTACCCAGATACTGAAAAGTTTCAAGAGTTACAAATATTGTCTTTCCATGTAGGAATGTAAACAGTTCAACTTTAGTAAGTCCCTTATG
>JAQQSK010010688.1:0-12583 GCA_028658325.1 Potorous gilbertii | reverse complement strand
GAGTAGAAAGACTCACATATGCTAGCTCCGAACCCACAGCCCATAATTATCTATAAAAAGATCTCCCAACAAATTCTGGAACAGCAGAGCCACGCAGCAATGGGGTAAAGGAGATTTCCATTTCAGAGGGACCTGAAAAACCGACCCAAAGGTCTGTCATGCACCACGTTGTTTAATACCAGCTTGTCAAGAAGCAATAGATCAAAGCTAGAGTGTACTGAGGAGACAGAGCTTGTATCAGGTCAAAAGACAACATGGGGCTTAATCACAGGGCCTAATCATAACTGCTACAGTGTAGCCAATGCACAATTTTTCCAGGGAGACCAGAAACAAAGTAAGGAATGATGGGATGGAGTTTATGAGAAATGGCAGGAAACCATTGCCTTGACTGACATAATTTGGTGTGAATAAACACACCCATTTTTTGTTTGAAAAGGTGTGTAGGCTATATCCTTACATACGTTAACGCTTTCTGAGGAGCAACATTTGAAGGGAGGAATTTTGATACTCTGATTCTTTGCATGTGGTCGGTATAAAAAGGAAAGACTTTGCTCCTAGAGTGTTTGCACTTTCCTCAAAAGATCAGAAGACAAGGTATAGAAAAGGACAGATAAAAGGAATACTGTGAGAATAAATGACTAAATTTAAGATTGTGGGGTGGAGGTAGAGAATGAGGGATTAGGAATGAAATTGTCTGGTAATTCAGTATTTCACCTTGACCCAACTTCTGCTCCTTGATGAATAAATCCTGCCCTCCAAGATCCCATGGAATTTTAAATTCATGGTGGCTATTTGTTTCCAATCAATTTCCCTTCTTGACCCAAGGTTCTGCAAATATTGCAACTACAGTGAATATTCATATCTGTGAGTTATTTTACTTAGACACAAAACCTGACTTCTGTAATAGTAATTGCATCCCTTAATGAATTGCTTTTATTTTTAGAATAGTTACTTTGTGGTTCCAATATATTTGTGTAATTTACTAGGTCAAGACACATCACTTTGATGAAAGTACGGTGGATTTGTACCACCTGAATTTTAAAGCCTATCAGAAGGAAGCTTATTTCATAGTTTAGCATATATTAAGAAAATAATGTGCCAGATTTTCTTATTCTCTAGTGGTTGAGCAACACAAAAGACTTTTGATGTTAAATACTTCATTTAATCCTTCCCCACTGAGTGGGCTTCTAGAGATTGTCTCCTCTTCTAGGTGACAACACTTAAAAATATGAGTCATCCAGCTTCTAGCGTGTATCTACCCATGACCTCCTAAGGCATTGTTTGAAAATGAATATGAATGCATCAAAGGAAAACATAAAAGAAGCATATAAAGTGATATAAAGTTCTGTTATGAAGCAGTATAATGAAATATATTTAAGAAAAGAATCATACTGCATGTCATGATGTAAACTTGGCTATTACTTTATGAATTCCAAACAGAATTTGGTATCTTTAGCTAAGATCATATTCCTGGAAGAACCTAAAAATTGTTCAGCCCCCAATTAACTCTGTTAAGGCAAATTTTTGTTTTGTTTTGTTTTAATTTTGTATGTATCATGAACTATTTTTACAGTCTGGTAAAGTCTATGGATAAATTCTCAGAAATTTTTTAAAATTGAAGAAAATATAAAATTTCAGTCAGAGGTGAGTAAAAATGAAATTTTTTTTTCATGTGCAAGTTCATAGAATCCCTGCAATCTTTACATGGACTCTTCAGTCCTCAGGTAAAGAACACTTGGGCTTTTCAGGAATCTTACTCAATATCATAGAGTGGATTGATTGCTGGAATTACTAAAGCAAAGAAGACCTGGGTTCTAAACAATCCTTTAAGTTTATTATTTGGGTAACAAGGAACAAGTCATTTAACTTCTCTAATCTCAGTTTCCTCAGCTATGAAATAGACATAATAAGAGAATCTACCTCAGCAGGTTTTCACGAGGATCAAATAAGATAGTGTATGTAAAGTAATTCACAAATCTTAAAGTACAAGATAAAAATCAGTTGGTCAGTTAGTAAACACTACTCTTGGCAAGGTACTATGCTAAGACCTGCCAAAACGAGGCAAAAGATAGCCCCTGCCCTCAAGGAGCTCACAATCTTATAATCTAGGAATCTGTTTCACAATGAGGGCTATTTGAAGACAAAGAAGCCTGATTGATTGCAATGTAAAGTAATCTTACACTGAGAAGGAAGGCTACAAATTTGGAGGAGAAAACAAGTTCAACAAAATGTAGAATAATATGTAGCTCAACAAAATGTAGAAATAATCTAATTTCAGCTTTCATTATTTGTAGAAGTTCTATTATTCCAATCTCAGTATATGAATAATTTCTTGTTTTTATTTTTGTGGTTCCAATATGCCTGATGGTCTGAGGGTATTCAAAGAAAGCCAGATTATCATCTTTCCACATATATTTTAGATAAATCACCCATCTTCTTTGTCTCACTTTTCTTTTTCAAAAAAGCGAGAACTGCCATTCTTTCCTCTATCTCTAGTCCTACCACGATGAAATACTATTTGTCTTTCCCTCAGATATTTGCAGATGAGTATTCTGCAAAAGACTCAGAGAATCATCATTGCTGCTGATGGTAGAGAATAATTAGATATTTTCACATCAGTGGAGAAAAAAATCCATAGTCCCTATGACAAATGCTTGAAATCAAGTCATTTAGAAAGTATTTCCTCTTACCATACTATAATGACTTTTCTAAGGCAGATTGTCCTATTTCTAGTTAATGTCTTCTTGTGATGCATTTCAAAGACTAACAAACTACTTCTCAGAATTTGTGAATCAATGAGTACTAGATGCGAATTATTACATATATTTCTTTGGTAATTGTTTTAATATGAAATTTGGAGATGTCTTTTGAGATTGTCCATGACCCCTAGGAGATCTTCCTTGATCACCTTTGTTACAACAATAGATTATACATGTTGTGGAATCATGCATGTTACTAGCTGGGACCATGAGGGAGCGCAGTACCAAACTAGCAGATAATTAGCAACAGTTGACATAATAAGGTGTTTTAAAATCATGGGATCATAAATTTAGAGTAAGAAGACACTTTAGGGACTCTCTAGGAGATGATTCCCCTCATGTTAGACATGAGGAAATTGAGACTCAGTGATGTTAAGTCACTTGCCTCTGATCACACAGCTAGCATTTATCGCAAGTAGTATTTAAATGTAGGTCTTGGCTCTAGCTCCAGCATAGCACTTTCCATACATTACTATATTGAAGCCTGCCTGAGATACTTTTGTTCCCTTTTACATATTAGGAAACTGAAGCTCAGATAGGTTAAATGACTCATTCAGGGTCATATAGGTAGTAAATTTCAGACCTGACATTTTGAGACAAGACTCATGTAGTCACTAGGCCCTATATACTTTCCACTGTACCACATTGGCTTCTCGTAGCTGGGAGATTCAAAAAATCAAGAAAGTCAGACGGTGTATGTGGTAAGAGGGGTAGATCAGAAATGGAGACAAAAAGACAACTTAAAAAGTTCATGTTTATATAATTACAATTAAAAAAATCCTTGCAGTTAGATAGGGTTTTGTGATTTACTCAATATTTTCTTTATAATAATTCTTCAAGGTAGGTAGATAGTATCCCATTTTATAGATGAGGAAAGGAGCTAAAAAGGCTTGTTACTTACCCAGGTTTATATAGTACTTAGGTAGTCAGAGTGGATTAAGGGTAAGACATTCATTAAAATGGGAAGAATCAAGGGTTATGCATATAATTGCCAAAAATCTAGCGAGCTGTACTTTAGAAGAGAGCTTGGTGGCAGAGTTAATTAGGGGCTGGACATGAGGTAAGGAAAATCTGAGTTCAGATTTGGACTCAGGCACTTACTAGCTGGATAGCCTCACTTAACTTCTCTTGGCTTCAGTGTGTTCACCTGTAAAAGGGAAACTAATAGCCCCTACTTCACAGGGCTGTTGTGAGGATCAGATGACATAACACATGTAAAGCCCTCTACAAACATTAAAGTGCTATATAAATGCTTGCTATAATATGAAATGCTCTGACAAAGTGGATAGATAGCTAAACCTAGAGTTATGGATGCCTAAAATTAAGTCCCACTTTTGGCATTTGGTAGCTATGTAGTCATGGGCAAGTCAGTTACTTCTTTAAGCCTCAGTATTATCTTGTATAAAAGAGAAATAATATCTGCCATGCTTAACCTCACAAGACTATTATGGGCAGCAAAGGCATAATGTAAATAAAATACCTTGCAAACATTCAATCAGCAATTTTCAGTTGTTGTCATCATGACTGTTGTTGTTGAGGCAGGAAGATTTACAGGAGCATGCAAGGTAATCCAGGTAGTCATTCAACATGTGTCAAATCATCAATGAGCAGAACACTGAAGTATAAACATCATTCTGATGAAAGACAGCATGATGCAGTCCTTATAGATGAGCTCCTTATATCCTTCATTCCTGGGAAGGACTTATTCCCAAGCTCTGGGACCAAGTGTCTGTTGTTTTTGTTGTGTTTGTACTTCATTCTCCAAGAGGACCATGACATCAAGATGATGACATGACTTGCAATTGACTTTGATTTGAGTGAGAGAGGGCTTTGCAAGGTCACCAGCCTCACTTTCTACTCCTGAGACATTTGGGTCTAGTGGCCTCAGCTGATTCTAATGGAGTAAATGGAGAAGTAGCTTCAATCATCTATCAGGATAAGGGGTGAAGGAAACAGGACTTTCACGTACATTATAATTAATTCAGTACTGATGTTCAAACCACAATGGATTATTCACTTTCTCAAAATTAATATGCAATTGGAATCCACACACAAGACAGGATATCTGAGACAGATATACTATCAGAGAACTGAGAAATTATCATGTTTTAGTTAGTTGGTACAGAATTGATTAGAAGGCTATGTCTATTACTGAGGTGGTATTGACTAAACCAGGTATGCCAAATAGGTTCTAGGAATCTGTTCACAATGCAGATTATTTGAAGACAAAGAAGCCTGACTGACTTTCTTCCAAGACAATGGAGAAGAGTCCTAGAAATATGATTGCCTCTGATTTTGCCCATGATCCTGGATAAATCTTCATGCTTCCATACCAGGATTATATTCCTATATATTTAGAGGGTAGGTAGTAGTAAATCTTAGGATCAGTGCAAACAGCAATTATTTTCACTAACACAGAGAAAACTCCATTTCTGATATAGCTTAAAAGCAACGTCTCACTTTTCATTTAACCTTGAATGTTCCTTTTGGGGGGGGTGGTGGTGGTCAGGGCAGTCACTGGCCAAGACATAGGTCCCTGAGCTTATATAAGGTATTTCTATATTTAATGATCGGTATTTTGGCTACATTTGACACATTTTCAGTCACAACAGTAGCTTTAAAAACAAATGATGGCTGTGCCTCAGAGAGTAATCTCTCCAAGTTGGAGATTCAGGTTATAATAAGTAATAAATATATGTATACATGCAGATGGCTTGATACACATAAGAATTTTATCCATAGGTTAGAATTACTTCTTTAGATACAAGTCCAAATATTAAGGCATCTTAAATAAATAATAAAGTTAGTTATAGCATTCCTCCAGGACATTAGCTATGAAAGCAGAACCCATAACATGAGCATAATATGTACTTCATAGAGCTATTGTAACAAGAAATAAGAGAACCGACAAAAACATTTTTAAAATGTTAAAATGATATGGAAGTCCAAAATAATGCATGTTTGTGTGGAGAGAAAAACAGACACAAAGTTCATAAGACCACACATTTAGGAATGGCAATTTAAGAAACTGAAACCCTAAAAAGTTAAGAAATTTGCCCGAGTTCCCACAGGTAGTGCTTTCCAGAGCTTGATGGACTAGTCCAGGGTGGGGAAGCTACAATCTTTAGACTCTCTAGGTCCTCAAGGGTGTCCCTTTGACTGAAGATTCAGGATCCCCACCCCTGTCATATTGTAAGCCATCAATTACTTTATGAGGAAACTGAGTCACCTAGCAATAACAAATCTTGCCTAAGATCATGCAGCAGCAGAAATGGGATGGCATTAGCATGTACTGCACATCCTTCGAACACAAAAGAACAAAAAATCTAGCATTTCAAAGCTATAAAGATAGTACCAGAAATCATTCAATTGCTCCTGTTTGGCGTTTCCGTATGTTAGAGTTCAAAGTTAAGCCAATATGATATTCTTGCCCCTTCTACTCTAAGTAGTAAAAAAAACTTAAAAAAAAAATAAGACCCATTCTCTCCTCACAGAAGCTATTATTTTTACAAAGAAAATTTCAAACAAATTTTGCTCTCATCTGGGGAGATATGCCTGGGAAGATTTCTTCTTGTTTTTTTTCTTTTTCTTACCTATCCCTAACCTCCACCCCCAGCACCCTGATGATTTGGGAGCTTTTATTAGTAAGGTCTGAGATAGATAACAATTGTGTAAAAGATAAGCACTATCTTTTCACATCTGCATCAAATTGAAATATTATCATTATATGGAGGGAAGTTTTGGAAAGGAGAGCAGTCCCAGTCATTAGCCAGCTCTTCCACCACTACAGAGCCCTTACCCCCAGAGACAAAAAGGCCAAGATTGTGTCTTGGACTGCTTGAAGCAGTTAGACTAAAAAGGCAAAGCAAATCAGTTTTCCTCTGACACACTTTCTCAAATTTTCATTTCTGCCAGTATGACAAAGTACAAAGCTGGCATAGGAAAAGCAAAGTAGGCTGGCTCCCTCTGTCTTGATCTTTCATTTACATATATCATATTTTATGAGCAATAACCGGAAGCGTAGATATGAGGACACTAAATTAGATGGTTTGATCAAAATTGTATCGTGTACGTTTAAGAAGCTAACGACATTTCAGGAATTGACTCTTGAAAAAGATTGGTACAATTGTCCCACCTTCCGATTATCAGAGATGGTGGCAAAATAATGATATATACTTTTATAAAAGCATTGCTATAGTGATAAACATCTTATTAGCATATGTCTGTGGACAAAGATCAGCCAAGTGACCCTATATGAAAAGTGATATGATTGCTGCTACTTTTCTGTTGCCTCAATTATCACCTTTCCCAGTTCACCAATCTCATCTAATCTGATCTGATCTAAATTAATATAATCAAATAAATGAAAAGAAAAATAGTTTACTCTGTGCAAAGCACTGTAACCTAATCTAACATAACCCCCATTTATTAAAGACCTACTTCTATAGGCACATAATAGTGAAGGTCAGAGTTCAAAGCTCATCTCAAATATTTAGAGGCTATGTGACCCTGGGGAAATCATTTAAACTCTCTGTGTTCACAAGACATCCTCAAAGACTATGAAGTGTAACATATGCATTGAGGGAGCATGTTTCATCACCTGGAGTTCCTCATGCCACAACCAGAAGAGTGAGCATCTTCTTTGAGTCTCATGTGGAAATTAGGTGAAGTGGATAGAGTACCATGACTGGCATCAGGAAGACCAAATCTACATGTTTGACTCTGAGCTAGTCAATTAACCTCTTCTTGTCTCTGTTTCCACAAATGTAAAGTGGGGATACTAACAGTGCCTACCTCTTAGGACTACCATGATGATCAAACGCTTGTGAAGCACTTAGCACAGTGCTTGTCCCCTAGCAAGTACTATCTAGATGCTCACTCCCTTCTCCCTGTTGTTCCCAGCACTCAACATATGATTAAACCAGGTTCTCAATACTCTTCCTATCATTTCTCCATGACATCAGAGCCGTAAAAGATTTTTTACCAGCTTGTTGTACTTGTTTTCCCACTTTTCTTTTAAGATGAAAAGATGCCAATGGTTTTATTAGAAAATATTTCCTATTATTAAATTGTCAATTGTGTGATTGGGTGAGATAAGAATAAAAAAGTAAACGGAGACAGAAGCTTCTGACCTGGACTGTTGCTATGCAAGGGTTTTTTTTTTTAAGCTATTGCACCTTTAATCCACTCAAAAATCCTCCTTCAGCTTCTCAGATCACCATGTATCACTTCACACCTCAGCAAAGGCATACCTTATTTCCTCCTCATAAAGTCCAGCAACTGTTCTAGAGTTATGAGGTGGGTAGGAGCTTCCCACAACCTCTGCCTGTGATGCAGAAATAACAACAAAATATTATAATAATAAAAAATGAGAGAGTAAAAAGGGAAGTAGATGATCAAAAAAATCATTAGAACAAAAAGCTACTTTGATTAGTGGGGAACTGTGGATCTCAGCCTAGTAGCAGAAATCAACAGTTTGGGGTTAGTACATTAACCTCCTTCATTTGTTGTCTATGCAAGTGTTGGGAGTCAAGGGGTCACGGAGGGACAATGGGAGGACTTGAAATCAATTCCTTCAGTCTCCAGCTATTTCCAGTTGTGGTATGTAAAGCCACATCTTAGAGTCTGACATTAATGGCAGTGCTCTGTGATGTCCACTACCACAGCCTTCTTCCAGCTGAAGAGAAAGTAGCCTGTTCCAGCCCCTGTTGCCACTGTGATGCAGAGGTATCCATTATAGGTCATAAAGATAAGCATAAGGAAGTAGCTGATGACCACCTGGATAAAATGCAGCACTGTCTGTAGAAGGTGAGGGAAACTCAGCATCTGTTGCCCAACAGTTTTGTGTGTTTCCATAAGGATGGTTCCATTTGGCCCTGGGACTGGCATATAGTGGGAGCAAATGCTGACCTGGGATTTACAAAGCAGACTCTCCTATCCTATCTTTAGGCCTTCATAGAATATTGCTAACAAAAAGATAGCCACAAATGCTCCAGTCATTTACCCAGGTGTATTGATAACTAATCCAGAAAACAACAATTCCACATTCTTACAGCCAAAATAGAAGGTCATGTGCATCATCATCATCATCATGTCTCCTCCTCCCCCATGACTGTGAGAGGGTGTAGCGGATGGATGATGGGGGGGAGGCGAGGGCCTCAAAGTGGTATTATGGTTCATATGGCTCATATGGTCCATATGGCTCATATGGTCCATATGTCTCATCCCATGACCATGTCCAGAGTTCATCTTCCTAGAAAAGGCTGAAAATCAACAGCAGAATCTTTGATCCTAGATCCAGACACTGCCATCAGCTCCTTTGAGCCCCTTCCTTTCAGCCCAACAACTTTCCCTCAAGCACACAAGATCTCTCACCAGATCCAGCCCTATGTGTCGGCTCATTTTCTCATTTTTTAATGTCAATCAGTGAGATTGTACAAGTGAAAGAAATGACTAGGTACATATTTTCTTTCGTATTTTTTTGTTTTAATATTTATTTTTCAGTTTCCAACATTCCCTTCCACAAGAATTTGAATTCCAAATTTTCTCCCCATCTCTCTCTCCCTTCACCCCAGGACAGCATGCACCCCAATCCATCCTTTTCCCCAGTCTAGCCTCCCTTCTTTCACCCCCCTTTCACCCATCCCCTTCCACTCTGTTTTCCTCTAGGGCTAAATAGATTTTTATATCCCATTGCCTGTACATCTTATTCCCCAGTTGCATGCAAAAACAATTTTAACACTTATTTTTATTTTTTAACAGCAAACAGTCAGTTCCCACATTTTAAAAATTTATTTTCTAATTTACCTATTTTTAGTTTTTAACATTCATTTCCACAAGATTTTGAATTCCCAGTTTTCTCCCCATCTCTCCCCTCTGGCCACCCCAAGACAGTGTGTATTCTGATTATCTATTCACCCCAATCTGCCCTCACTTCTATCACACCTCTCCCTTCTCTTATCCCCATCACCTCTATTTTCTTGGAGGACAAGATAGATTTGAACACAGCATTGCCTATATATCTTATTTCCAAGTTGCTTGTAAAAACAATTTTTAACAATCGCTTTTTAAACTTTTAATTTCAACTTTTCTCCCTTCCTCCCTCTTCACCCATTCCAACTGAGAAGGGAAGAAATTCAATATATGTTATACATATGTATTTATGCAAAAGACTTCCATAAAATTCATGTTGTGAAAGACTAACTATATTTCCCTCTATTCTATCCTGCCCATTTATTCTATTCTCTCTTTTGACCCTATACCTCCCCATACTTACTTCTAATTATTCCCTCCTCCAATTTGCTCTCCCTTCTATCATCCCCGCAACTCTCACTTATCCCCTTCTCCCCTACTTCCCTGTAGTGTAGAATACAGTTTCATAGCAAATTGATTCCTCCTTATGCCATATTTGATGAGAGTAAGGTTCACTTTTTCCCTCTCACCTCTCTTCTCTTCCCTTCCATTGAAAAAGCTTTTTCCAGGATGGCTGAGTAACAGCAAGGACTTTCTACAGTACAGACTTTCTAGAGTTCTCTTGTCAAATCCAGTCAAATACCTGTAAAAAATGGCTTGAAACAATTTCTGGAGCTGTAGAACCCACAGAAAGATGGAATGAAGGAAATCTCCAGCCCAAGACAGCCTGGAACATCCTGGGGAAGTGTCTATCACACCACACTGGGAGCAGAGTGTAATCTAGTGTGGGCTGTGAGCAAGTACACAGAGGAGACCAGAGCAGGCCTTCGGGGGACTGAATCTCTCACATCTGTGGCAGTTTCCAGACTTCAGGACCCCAAAATACTGAGAATAAAGTGGAAGATCAGTGGGAAAATCCTGTGGGACAAGTGCAGGAGAGTGGAGTGGATGACAGGAGCTCCAGAGCAGCTGAGGGAGGAGGGGGGAGGGTCAGAGGAGCCATGGCAGCCACAGCAGCAGCAAGAGCAGAGACAGTGACTGTTTCTGGAGCTCTAGGGCCGCAGATTGGCGGGGGGTTGAGGGGGCAGTAAAATCTAGCAACTGACAGTACACTCCAAACCCAAGTAGAAGCAGAGATCTACCTTGACAAAGAGCTCAAAAGTCAAGCAAATGAGCAAAAGGAAATGAGCAAAAACCGGAAAAAGAATCAGACTATAGGTTCTTACTTTGGTAACAAGAAAAAGCTTTTTCTTGCCTCTTTTATGTGAGAAATAATTTGCCCCGTTCTATTTTTCCCTTTCTCCTCCTAATACATTACTCTCTCACTCCTTAATTTAGTTTTTAGAGATCATCCCTTCCTATTCAACTCACCCTGTGCCCTCTGTCTATATGTAAATAATCTATTCAACTACTCTAGTACTGAGAAAAATCTCAAGAGTTATAAATATTACCTTTCCATGTAGAAATGTAAACATTTCAACATCAGTAAGTCCTTTATGATTTTTGTTTCCTGTTCACCTTTTCATGCTTCTCTTGATTCTTGGGTTGGAAATTCAAATTTTCTATTCAGCTCTGGTCTTTTCATTGAGAATACTTGAAAGTCCTCTATTTCATTGAATGACAATTTTTTCCCCTGAAGTATTTATTACACTCAGTTTTGCTGAGTAGGTGATTCTTGGTTTTAATCCTAGTTCCTTTTGACTTCTGAATACCCTATTCCAAGTCCTGTGATCCCTTAATGTAGAACCTGCAAGATCTTGTGCTATTCTGATTGTATTTCTACAATACTCAAACTTTTCATTCTGACTGCTTGCAAATTTTTCTCCTTTACCTGGGAGCTCTGGAATTTGGCTACAATATTTATAGGAGTTTTCCTTTGGGAATCTCTTTTAGGTGGTGACTGGTGGATTCTTTAAATATTTATTTTACCTTCTGCTTCTAGAATATCAGGGCAGTTTTCCATCACAATTTCATGAAAAATGATGTGTAGGCTCTTTTTATGATCATGGCGTTCAGGTAGTCCCATAATTTTTAAATTGCCTCTCTTGGAACTACTTTCCAGGTCAGTTGAGATATTTCATATGGTCTGCTATTTTTTCATTACCTTGGTTTTGTTTTATAATTTCTTGATTTTTCATAAAGTCATTAGCTTCCATCTGCTCCATTCTAATTTTTGATGAATTCTTTTCTTTTTTTTATAAATTTATTTATTTAACATTTTACATACATTTTCACAAGATTTTGGGTTCCAAAAGTCTCTCCTCATTTGTCCCCTCCCCCTACCTCAATACACCAAGCATTCTAATTTCCCCTATCACCAATCTGCCCTCTCTTCTTTCATCCCTCCCTTCCCTTACCCTACCTTCTCTTTTGTCCTGTAGGGCCAGATAGCTTTCTATTCCCCATTACCTGTATTTCTTATTTCCTAGCAGCAAGAACAATATTCAACAGTTGTTCCTAAAACTTTGAATTCCAACTTCTCCCCATCCCTCCCCACCCATTCCCTTTGGGAAGGGAGGCAATTCAATATAGGCCATATCTGTGTAGTTTTGTAAGTGACTTCCATAAGTTGTGTAAGACTAACTATATTTCCCTCGATCCTATCCTGCCCCACATTGTTGCTATTCTCTCTTTTGATCCTGTCCCTCCCCAAGAGTGTTGACTTCAAATTGCTCCCTCCTCCCATTACCCTACCTTCCAACATCCCCTCCCCACCCTGCTTATCTCCTTCTCCCCCACTTTCCTATATTGTAAGATAGGTTTTCATACCAAAATGAGTGTGCATTTTATTTCTTCCTTTAGTTGAATGTGATGACAGGAAACTTCATGTTTCTTTTTTTTTCTCAGCTCTCCTCTTTTTCCCTCCACTAAGAAGTCTCCTGCTTGCCTCTTCTGAGAGATAATTGACCCCA
>JAQQSK010010687.1:0-12584 GCA_028658325.1 Potorous gilbertii | reverse complement strand
GAAATTAGAATGCTCAGTGTACTGGGGTGGGGGGAGGGGACAAATGGGGAGAAAATTTTGGAACCCAAAATTTTGTGAAAATGAATGTAAAAAGTTAAATAAATAAATTTATATTAAAAAATAGTATGATTAAATATTATTTTGAGTCAACCAAACCAAGGACAAAAGCCCTAAAGGGAAGACTTCACTGAAGTTTCTAGTTCTTGACTACTCAGAGATGATTTAAGAAGGACTTTTCTTGAGGCAATACTTCTGAGAAAATTTAATTTTTATTTTGGACAAGGAATTGGAGAAATATGACATAATATCAAATGATCTTTTCATACTTCACTCCATTTTGTTAATATGCCATTCAAAGATAGGGAAAGGGAAATAAGAAGTAAATACCCAGTCTCCCGCACACGCACACAGACACACACACACACACACACATTTTGAGTGTGACAAAGATTCAGGTACTTGGAAAGTTTGAAAGGGTCTCCCAAAGTCCAGTGACTTCTTGAAATAGCATAACAGCTACTATAAAGTGTAATGGAACTTAAGAAAAAAGACAAATGGATATGATGGGTAGAAAGAAAAAAGGGAAGAGGCAGCCACTGAAGCCATACATTTAGTCTAAAAATTACAAGCAAAGGAATTGACATATGTATCAGAGGAGAAAATGAAGGTTATGGTCCTACTTATTTAGCACCATTCTTCCCAGTAGTGCCCATGGAGACCAATACACAAGCAGAACAAAACATATGGTGAATATTTAATGTTTTGTGCACGTTTTTAAAATTTTGCTGGTTTTTCTGAAATGGCTGGGAAGCAGGCATTAGGAAGAAGAGAATGTCTCTAGTGATCTCAAACTTTCTTTTGAGTTGATTGTAATTTTTTCTAATTTAATTTATTTTATTCTGAACTTCAAGAAATAAAACAAGCATTTCTATAACATAATAGAATAGTAAAATAAGATGATTGTTCATGAAACTGCAAATCTGTTATTCATTTTAAATGTATAATAAAATTATCACGTAATTTTCTTTGTTTTCTTTTTTCTTCCCTCCCTAGAGATGACTGTCATTAGACATATATATATGTGTGTAAAAATATATTTATATGTATATAATTAATTATACTTATTTAATATATAAATATATTTATATGTATGTACATATATAGTATACATACATGCATACATACATATACATGTATATTTAAAACCATTCTATACATACTTTCATTTGTCAGGTCTTTCTCTGGATAGATATAGCATCTTCATTATGTCTTCCATTGTTAATTTGTCTGAAGTTCATGGATTTAGAGCTAGAAGGAATCTTAGAGGTCACCTCCCTTAAGCATATTCATTTTCTAGATTAGAAACCTAGAGAAGATAAGTGACTTGCACTGGGTCATATGAGTAGCATACGGCAAAGTCAGGATTTGAACCCAAATCCTCAGGCTCCAGACCAGCATAATCTGCTCTTTCATACCACAGTGATTAACCAGCACAATGTCTTACACAAAGGAGGGCCTCAATAAAGAAAGTGTTGATTTACTCTGGGGCTTGTCACCAAAAAACTACCACCTTGTGGACAACTTGGTGATGATTCTTTACTTAGTTGTTTAACTTTAGAAAAAAGATATAGAGTCTGCTACCACAGGGCTAGTAATTGAACCCTGGCTTGGTAGGAATTGCCAGATTATCTATTCTGTTGGCACAGCCTTTGCTGATCCAATATCACCACCAGGGCCAAATGTTGACTTAGATCTTTGGTATAACCAGTATTTACATTACTGAGAATTGAGATAATTACAAATTATCTGGATAACTTTGTCATTTCATCTTAGATCGAATGTCTATATCAAGTACTGATGAGATTTTATTTTTTTCTCTGAAGATAGAAGTACTTTTCTGTTTGTATTCACTATACCACGGTTATAAGTTAAATAGCACAGCTACCACATGAAACAATTTTTTGTTACTGATAAAGCAATGTTAAACTAGTCACAAGGCCCTAAACTGATTTTTTACAAGTTCCCAGCTAAAAGTATCTTTGTGAGTGTAGGTGGTTTATCGAAAGTCCAAGTTCCCTGACTGAGTTTGTATTGTAGTTCAGTTACATGTTTAGTGTTTGACATGAAAAAATACCCAATTTGCTGCGAATTTTTATAATTCTTTTTCTAACTCTGATCACATTGGGAAGGTGGAAGATGGGGTGTAGTGAATTGCATTGTTGAGATGGAAGGACATCATATAGTGCTATCTCTTTGTCAGAATAATTCCAGAAGTACTTCCTAACATCATGACTTATAGGTCTATTGTATTTCGTCACGAAATTTAACCGGAGGTAGAGTTCTAAACTGGAAAACAGCAATCAAAACCAGGAAGACTGATGTGAGAATCCTGGTCCTGAGACTCACTTGGTGACCTTGAAGAGTAGTTCAGCAAACCTATATTGATTCTGGTCAAGATAGGACCTAGTCAAGTCAAGTCAACAAGTGTTAATTAAATACCTACTTGGGTGAAGGGGACAAGCATTTATCTAGTGCCTACTATGTGCCAGGCACTAAGTGCTTTACAAATATCTCATTTAATCCTCACAAGAGTCCTGTAAAGTAGGTACTATTTTTATCTCCATTTGCCAGTTGAGGCAACTGAGGCAAACAGTTGTCAAGTGACTTGCCTAGGGTTATACAAGTAGTAAATGTCTGAAGTTGAATTTGAATGCTGATCTTTGGGACTCCAAGCCCAGTACTCTACCTGCTGTGAGCTTGAGCTGCCTTGGTGTACCAGGCAGTGTACTCAATGTTGGGGATACAAAGGAAGGTAAAAACAAATAGTCCCTCCTCTGAAGCTGCTCGTAGACAATATGGCTAGACAACATTCAAAAAGTTATATGCAAACAAGATATATACAATATAAATTGAATATAATGTCAGAGGGAAGCCACTAGTAACAGGGAGAAAACCTGAATAGGTTAGTTCCTTGAAGAAAGTGGATTTTAGCTGAGACTTGAAGGATATTAGAGAAACCAGGAGAAGGAGACAAAAACGGAGAGAGAAAATCAGGTACCAAGGACAGCCAGTGAAAATTCCTGGAGTCAGGAAATGGAGCACCATGCCAGAAGAAATGCAATGAAGCTAGTGTCCCAGGATGGAAGGAATGGGTATGACAAGAGAAAATGGAGGAGAGGGAGTTTTTGACTTAGGTCTTTGTTCTTCCTGGTGCCAAGTCACTTTTCTTTCTTGAAATTTATGTAAGGGACCTTAAATTGCTTGTACATTAAATATACACTCAGATTCTATTTTGTTTGTTATGCTTAATTGCGTACATAAGTTTCATGAAGGCAAAGATCATATCACTTTTATCTTTTTTTTATCAATTTCACTCCCAAGGATAGTAAAATGTACAGAGTAGGGGATTTACAAAAATTTGTGAAGCATAATAACGATGGGCAGGTAGGTAGTAAAGTAGATAGAGCACCAGGCCTGGAATCAGGAAGACCTGAGTTAAAATCCACCCTTAGACACTTACCAGCTGTGTGACCCTGGGCAAGTCATTTAACCCTCTTTACCTCCGTTTACTCATCGGTAAAATGAGCTGAAGAAGGAAATGACAAGTCACTCTAATATCTCTGCCAAGAAAACCCCAGATGGGGTCACAAAGAGTCAGACACGACTGAACTGAACTGATGATATTCTCTGGTAGTAGTTCCAAGTGGGGAGGGAGGCATATTTCCTTTTGATGGATATTAACAAAATACAGAACTAATGTATTAAGCTCTGAAAGAGTGAGCTTTACATCTTTCCATCAGGAAATGACTTAGAGAAAATTGGGCATATTTAGTTCCAGGAAACCCACAGTGCTAATTATTTTTAACCACAAAACAGAAGTCTGGATACTGGGGGCCTATTAGTTTACTTATACTCTTCTTATTCATGAAAGTTAGCATGCAGTAGTTCTCAGCTCAGCCATTCTGGATTGTCTGCTGTGCTTCTTAAAGATCTCCCATACTTCCAACATTTACTATAATAGACTCTTAGAAGTGGATGAGACCTCTGAGGTCATCTTAATCCAGTCAGTATCTGAATAGAATTCCCTTCTAGAGGACATGATGATGCTGGCCCAGTGGCCATTTATCCCTCAGGGGAATGTATCCCTCAGGGGATCATTTGAGCTATATTTGAGCATTGGTTGCACCAAAACAATAATCCCTTTCTAGCCTTATTCCATATTAATCTCCTTCCCATATTCTTTGGTCCAGCCAAACTGGCCTTTATGCTCTACCTCATGCCCAACACACCATCTCCATGTAGAGAGAAACAAGGGCCCAGCATAGAGCTTTAAGGGACACCCAAAATAAGCAGAGAAGGAATGATATCTATGGCACAAGCAAAAGGATTAGTTTTCTCAAGAAAAGAGACATATCATCCTCTTAAACAGGAGAAAAGATAGAATTTAAAACATGCAGACTTCTGAGGGATACAGATTTGGGGTTAGGGAAGCCTCTTAACACTGCAAGCCATCACCAGAAAACCATGTGAGAGACACCCTGCCTTTTGTTCTGCCACTCTGACAACACCTAAAGAAGAGTGTTGGTGCCTGCTGCAGCACTGGATGTCTTTTTGGTTTCATCACTGAGTTGCTGTCTAGGGATACCAAAGCCTATATATCTCTGATGTCATTTAAAAACACAGTTAAGTCTTCCCTTGGGGCCTGAGAAGCTGTCCCTTGTGATATACTAACTATCTCAGAGACTTATTCTATATGATAAGAGAGACACCTGGCATAATAGAATACCAGTCCTGAAGTCAACAAAATCCATGATACTTGCTCGGTGACCATGGGCAAGTGGCTTAATGTGTCTAAGCCTCAGTTTGTAAAATGGAGGAAAGGAGGAAAAGGGGAAAGGTATAGAGTTTACTATAAACCAAGCTCTGTGTTAAATGCTTTTACAACAAATATCTCTGATCATAGGATCACAGTCAAAAGAGACTTTAGAAACCATCCAGTCCAACCACTCTCACCTTTCAGATGAGGAAATGAGGGAAAGAGATTTGCTTGGGACCTGTCTGTGGCAGAATTTGAACTCAGATCTTCCTGAACAAAGTTCAGGGCTCTATCTGTTATGCCACCATAAATCACATGGATCTGGTGAAGCTCAAACAGTAAAGGTGTTCAGAGGTCATAGAGTTTAACTTCATTATTGAGGCCCAGTTAAGTGCCTTGGCCAGGCAGAGCCAGGATTAGATCCAAGATCTTCTGATCTCAATTGCAGCACTAATTCCACTCCTAAAGTACACAAAGTATTTTGCAAATTTTAAAGTGCTACATATTTTTGTCAGTTATTATCAGTCTCTCCTCTGCCCTTTTCCGGCAAAGAGGGCTGTAGCCAACTAATGCCTTTAAACAGTTAAGGTTTTTCTGATTGCGGTGAAGGTACCACAAAGCCCCTGGGTAAATATCTTGATCTACCACAGTAAGATGAATGTTCACTTCTTGGTGAAAACTACCACAAACCACACTCAACAGTAAAACATAAAAGAAGAATCAAATTTCACCAGGGAGAATAAGAACTAGCCACTGAATGTAGGATGCACCGAGGTGGCATACAAAGGCATGACAGGGGAGTTTCCAGAGTAATCACCCAAGGATCAAATTGATGAATCATCCAACCATCAATGCCAATGATCCTGAGGGTGACCAGTCCTAAGGTTCCTCCCCCAATCATTCCCTCAGGATGAGGACAACATCTTGTACTGCTTTTTTTTAGGCTGTTTTTGCTCTGGAAATAAATAAAGGGCTTCTATTCCATCCCTGTCAAGGTCTGGCACCTTTCCTAGCACTGAAATTCATAACAAACTAAGGAAGGAGGAGGTACAAACCAGACTAACAAAACAACCATGATGGTTTGGAAAGAGAGTTCTTTTTTTTTCCATTGGTAGATTGGTAAAAGAGGGGTTGATCATTCTTGTTCTATTTGACAAGAAGAATCACCACCAAACATACGAGCGCAAGTAATGTGTATTTTGTGATTGAAGGGACACAGAGTCAGGCAGTTGTCGGACTATGTTATGACATATGCTGTACCTTGTAGTTGAACTCCCCTAGGCAAAAGGCCCACAATCTCCATGGTGGGAAGTGTATCTTCTTCTCCATTGGAATTGTTGGGTGGTAGAGCTCTCCTGCCAGAAAAGGCACGCCCGGTACCTTCAGACATTGTCGGCTTTATCAGCAACTTGAAATGAAAAAGAGGCAGAAAAAGATACATGAAGTGAGTTATATTGGAGAGATTCAAAAATAGAGAGAGATTTATTAGTGTGCAATACACTTGAGATACACATTTTTAGTTTCGCATAAATAAAGAACTGAGACAGCAACAAGCGTCAATTTAATGATGGAATACAACTCCCCAAGGGCTTAGAAGATATTTTGTGCTTGTCAAAACATGAAAAGTGGGGGAAGAGGAAGACATTTCCATAAGGACCCTTTATTTGAGGAAATGAAAAATTCTAAAGATTTTATGAATTAGGGCTATTTTTTCTCCATTCCTCAAAGACATTACCTCTCTTGAGATTTTATTTGTATATGTAGATACATTCACATATGTGATGTGGATACATAAATATACAAAGTAGAACAATAATTGAATGTGATTGGATTATGACAAGCATTATACATAACGGTTGTCTTTAAGCATTGCAAACATTAATTAATACAGATTAGGTGGGACAGAGGATAGATCACTGGACTTGGAGTTAGGAAGACCTGAGTTCAAATCTGACCTCAGATACTTAGTAGTTCTATGACCCTGGACAAGTTGCCTAATCACTTTCAGGCTCAGTTTCTTCATTGATAAGGGAATAATGCTTCTTTCCTCTCAGTGTTGTTGTGAGTATCGAATAAGGTAATATTTGTATGGTTCTTTGCAAATCTTTCAGCTATGATGATAATGAAGATGATGATGCAAGGATACTGTAAAAATCATGCAACACTTCATTTTAGGTTACAAAGATTTAGTATCTACAGAATATCTAACAAGATGACCTGGTGGCTAGAATTATAGATCAGAAATGCATTACTTTTCATAAAATGTCAAATCCCCCTGATACAAATAGAGAGTTCAGATATCCTTAAAAAGTCAACAACAATAAACTCTATTGGAATTGGAGCATTACCACAGACAAAACCTTAGCTTGCACACAATTGCTTGTATACAACATTCATCTGTTAAAATTTAAGAATAATGTTTTTAATACATATTGCCATGACAAATACTGATGATCTCCAAGTTACGTGGCAGAAAAAGATTGTTAAAATATTGAGACCAAACAAAAGAAATTAAAGCCTTGTGGGAAAAGATGAAGTGTATATCTTCTCCATCATCCTGGCTGCTACTGGAGATATCTTTAAAATGCTATCAGGGAGCCTATAGAAGATGAGAAGCTAGGTGATAAAAGTCTATGGAATGCCAGGTCTAAAGGTAGGAAGACTCATCTTCCCGAATTCAAATCTGACTTCAGACCCTTATTAGGTGTGTGATGCTGTACAAGTCTTTTAACTCAATTTCCTCATCTATTTCTTTCTTGGTATAGTACCAAGGGCAGTTAGGTTGCACAGTAGATAAAGTTCTGGGTCTGGAGTCAGAAAGATTCATCTTCCTGAGCTCAATTCTGGCCTCAGATACTTACTAGCTGTGTGATCTTGGGCCTCAGTTTCCTCATCTGTAAAATGAGCTGGAGAAGAAAATGGCAAACCACTCTAGTATCTCTGCCATTAGAAAGGACAAATAGGGTCACAAAGAATTGGACTCCACTGAAATGACTCAACAAAACAACACTAAATATCAGCTAATAGTAGCTATTGTTAATCATCTCCTTTCCATCTTTCATGATGGAACTCAAATAGTAATGGTCCTCAGAGAAAATATAATCTTGCTATTATTCCTTTAGAATTAATACCCTTTTTTTACTGGTATATTTCATTTCTATATCACCTTCACTTGTGAATATATTCCTCCCCTCTCACCTTCCCAGACAGCTAAAGAATGAAACAAAGAATAAAAAAGAAGAGGAAAAAAAATAATTCAGCAAAACTAACCCACATATCAATTTGATCTGACAACATATGCAACTTTTATATCTATGGTCCCCAATCTCCTCAAAGAAAGGAAGGACTCACTTTGTCAACACTTCTAGTGCTTATTGACTTCTGCATCAAGCTTGATCATCATAATTACACAACATTCAATCTTAGGGTTTTTATTTTTTCTTATTCTTTTTGCAATTTTTATTTTTATTCATTTTGAACTTAAATGTATATTTAATATTCTGTGAAACAGTAGATAGGTTTATAAAATAACCACCTTTTGTACCTCATTAAAAATTTGGGAATGCAAGCTGCTTTCTATTGTGTTCAGTCCTATTCAACTCTTCATGACCCCATTTGGCATTTTACACAATTAAGTGTCTTACCAAGGGTCACACAGCTAGTAAGTTTCTGAAGCCAGATTTGAACTCAGGTCTTCCTTATTCCAGGTCACCACTTAGTTGTCCCTTAGTGCCTAGCATTTTATATAGCAATTTACCTGTGTTAATTCATTTGATCATTTGATTGTCAAGCAAAATGAGGTAAATGGAACAGGTCTTTTGGGGAAGCAGGGAAGGCAGAGAACTGGTGTCAGATCCTGTGATTTTATTGGTAACGAATCTTGCAACAGTTCTTCAGTTCACAATGTTACTGAGTTGACTAGGACACTGAGAAGTTGAATGACTTGGCTAAGGTCATACTGCTAGTATATCAGAGAAAGTATTTGAACTCAGGTCATCCCTGTCTTCAAGCACAGATCTCCATGTGCTCCACTCCAATGCCTCTCAGGGTAGCTAGCATCTTTTTTTTTTCTGATGAGGATAAAGACTCAAAAAGGTTAAATAACTTAAGGACATACACTAGTTAAGTGGCAATAAGATCCATTCCCAGGGCTTCTGACCCCGAAACTGTTGCTCAGAAACATTTCTGGAATACTCCCTTTGGAATCATTTTCTGGGATGGTCTACAAGCCTTCAAGCCTTGCATGAAAAGCAGTATGCTCATTAAAGCACTGTAATTTCTTATTATTGAGGGCACTGAATGAAGTGCTATCTGAATGAAATTTTGAAGGAGAAATCCCAGAAACATGTCAAATAACATCATTAGAATAAATGTATAGTTTCTCAAGGTTACCACTCTGAAGTGGACAACCTGGTTTTGCCTAGGTATATTATATTATTCTTTCTTAAGCATTTATTAAAGTCTACTGCATGACCCTGGACGATATCAAACATAAAATTAAGCTCGACATATACAAATGAGTACTGCATGACTGAGGGGGGTAAAGAAGAGAGGGGAAGAGGTAGACCATTGGGAAGAGAAAGACAAAAGGGAGGTATTAAGAGGGAGAGGAAAGAGGGGTAAAGAGGAGAGAAAATCTGTTACCTGGAAGATAGATGGGGAGAGTGGGCTAGGATTTACTAGGGCACCATTAGGTTCTTGCCTACTGCTTTGGGAAACCTCTGAGACAGAGGCTGTTGATTTGAAGAAGGAAAAGGAGCTATGGGAAGGAGGAGGGAATGCATATTAAAGTGTTTGTGTTTGTTGTGGATTAAGTTCACCATAAAAAAAATCGAAAGAGAAAAGAAAGAACTTGAAAGAAGGACCATCAGCTTGAAGATGAAAGACCAAAACATGACAGTTTGCACGAGCTGCAAGAGCCCTGTACTGTACAAGACCTGGGGAGCAGAGATTTCCCTGCAGGGGCAGGGTGGAATGTATTTCAGGTAAAACTTGAACATACATAGAAGAGGGATTCAGAGAAACCAGGCTGTACCCAGTTCGTCTTATCAAAGTTGCTCAGAAGGGCACACCTAGTCAGGTCTTCTCTTTCCTGCTAACCTCCACCAGCCACACTCACCTACACCTCCCCTCCCCTCCCCCCCCCCCATCTTCTCTTTGCTTTTCCTTGCTCCTTGCCCTGCATCGGTGCCTTGGGGCTCGCAGAGTAAACCCCAAACAGCCCCAATGTGTTAACTCCTTAGAAAGTGACAAGAGCCGTCTTCAAGAATTCCTTTCTACAAATTTGATAGAAAGTGTCTCTTGAAGCCTGGTCTAGGTCAGAGCTGATGGTGAAAGGACAAGCCGACCGGAATTAGAGAAAGTGACTGACTGCTTTTTAAAGAGTTCCCCTCCCCGCCCATGCGAGCAGCAGCAGCAGCAGCAGATCCCTTCTACCAGGAGAAGGCTAGGCTCCAGCTACCGCAGGAGCCCAGGCAGAGAGGATGGGTCATACCTGGGTATAAGCTGGTCAGAGTTAAGGGTTCCAAGATGAGAGACATTTGCTTTAATTTCTATTGTGTGTTCAGTTTTACCTGTTATTTTGAGGGTCCCCTGAGCTGGCTGCTCTCTCCTGAGACTCCTTGAGACTTCCTCAAGCTGAACAGATTCTGTCAGGGAAGGAATAAAATACCAGAAGTTGGGGGCTCTTAAGTAATTTAAAGACTTCCCTCCCTTCCTTTTTCTTTTCCTCCCTCCCCCTCTTTGAGAGGGTTGGGTTTCCTCCCTCCCTAACAGCTGGAGCCAAGATTTCAGTCCACTCCCATTCATTCACTTCTATCTTCCTTATTCCAAAGAGGTTCTCCCCTTCCCTTCTTTCATCTTTCTGACTTGTCAAAAGAAAACTTCTCCTGTCGATCCTCCAAAAAGTTCATCTTAATTTCTGTATTCAACTTCTCTTCTCTCTACTCCCTATATCATTCCCCGTGCTCCTCTCCAGCCCTTGGGCTATCTATTTTTCACAGTGGTATCTCTGCAGTATTTAAAAAATAACTTTAATGGCTTGAGAGAAGGATTGAAAACCTGCAGATATACTGAGTAGCCATTTATGATAACATGTCACACAAGTGTGGCATATAACAATTGTGATAGAATAGAAATAAAGTTAAGACTGTGCAGGTATACTGTTGAATCAGCCAGTCAGCCTTAACCATGACCCAATCTTCACGTCCTACAGCACCTGGAATCAATAATGTCTAACCCAAATATAGGCAGTCATATGAAGGCACAGACTATTTCCAGAAAAGTTTGGGAAAACACATGCATACACATTTTCAATAAAAAAATTTAAAAGCAGGAACCACTTCCCTATTTTTTTGCCTATTTATTGCCCCAATAAATTTTCTATTTATGTAATTTCAAATACACAAATCACAATGATCTTAAGAGGAAAATCAGATTTTGTCTAACCATTTTTATGTTCCTAAGTTAATTAAGTAATTTTAGATACTAAAAGAAAAATGTGTTAAAATAAATCATTTACACAGATATAGTATATGTACATATTTCCTTCTAATCCCATGACTTTTAAATCTCCGAAATATTATACTTCTCCCCAAGGGAAAGATAATAACCAACAAACATTTGCTAAGTGCCCACTCTTTGTAGCACTGTGCTGCACACTGGGATGGGTGTGTATGTGTGTGTGTGTACATGCATATGTGTGTGTTTGTGTGTGTGTATGTGTGTGTGGGTGCGTGTGCAAGGTTCAGTTAAACTAAGTTCCTGTCCTTATGCAGCCTTCAATCTAGGAGGGAGCTTAGTGGTTAGTGATTCTCTAAACCTATCACAGGTAGCTCTGTTTTCTCTCTTTTCCTACTTTTCAATGCCCTTTCTGATCCTTTTCATTTCTTCTCTTCCACTTATATTTTTAACCTGCTTATGGCAGGCACAGACACTGCCTACACTCACTCAGGACACTCAGGGCTTTCTACCTCACTAAAGAACCCAGTCTTAGAATCCTGTTTGCCATACTCTCTGAAATACCACTGCAATATAATAAGGCCTCGACAATAAAGCCTATCAGCCTTATCCTCTGTGTTCCCCTGGCTAATCTGCTCTTGATTTCCCATAGTTCCAGGAACTGGGGCACATTTGGTTACGGAGCTGAAAAGAGAAAGGCTTGCAGCTCTCAGATTAGATTGGTCCTCTGGCTCTTCACTGCCATTTGCAAATGCTGAACTGTTAGTCTGTATCCTCTCTGGAAAACACCATAACAGTACCCACAAGTGATACTCTTCTTTTTTTTTATATATTTATAAATAAATAAATTTATTTAACTTTTTACATTCATTTTCACAAGATTTTGCGTTCAAAAATTTTCTCCCCATTTGTTCCCTCCCCCATCCCAGTAACACTGAGCATTCTAATTTCCCCTATCACCAATCTGCCCTCTCTTCTATCATCCCTTCCTTCTCTTGTCCCCATCTTCTCTTTTGTCCTGTAGGGCCAGATAACTTTCTGTTCCCCATTACCTGTATCTCTTTTTTCCTAGTAGCGAGAACAATACTCAACAGTTGTTCCTAAAACTTTGAGTTCCAACTTGTCCCCATCCCTCCCTCCCCACTCATTCCCCTTGGGAAGGCAGGCAATTCAACACAGGCCATATCTGTGTAGTTTTGCAAGTGACTTCCATAATAGTCATGTTGTGTAAGACTAACCATACTTCCCTCCATCCTATCCTGCCCCCCATTGTTTCCATTCTCTCCTTTGATCCTACAAGTGATACTCT
>JAQQSK010010686.1:0-12585 GCA_028658325.1 Potorous gilbertii | reverse complement strand
GAGTGCCCCTCCAGGGCGCCCCCCCAGAGGGAGCCCCAGGAACCAACGCCTGTGGAACCGTGCCCATGTGACCAGAAGGGACATTGGAGGAAGGATTGTTCCCAAGGTTGGAAAAGTGGTGGAGCCGCCCCCCCAGTACCCTGTCCTCCAGTCTTCTCAAGACTTGGAATGACAGGAAAGCCCGGGTGCTGGCAGTGCTCCCACTTTCTCCACCTCTCTCCTCAAGCCCTGGGCAAAAATGAAGGCTGAAGGTAAGGTTACCCACTTTAACATGGCTAAGTTCTCTGCTTTAGCTAGTTACTCTGGCCCTACCCATCCCTTGACCCCTCGGGTGATAGGCATTGAAGGGGAAACTAAGGAATGTCTCCAGACATACCCCCTCCCCAGTCTGCTTGAGGAGCTATTGTTTAAACACTCCTTCCTTCTGACTGCCCCCTTGTTGGGAAGGGACCTGATGGTGAAATTGGGGAGCCAATTTTCTCTAGTTAAACCTCCCATCTCCCTTTTGCCTCTGTTCACTACATCTTTCCCGGTTTGCTTGAGAGTGTGGGAGACAGTCAGGCCAAATATTTGGGACACTGGAATTCCAGAGAGAGCTACTTCTGCCACCCCAGTCATTGTTAGTCTTCCAGATCCTAAACTGCTCCCCCATCTCAGCCAGTATCTGATTAAGCCTGAGACCTGGGAAGGACTACAACCTTTAATTGAAAAACTCCTTAAGTATAGAATCTTTGTCCCTTGTTTATGTCCATGCAACACTGCAATCCTTCCCACAAAAAGGCCTAATGGAGAATACTCACAATTTATTTTTGCTTTTGAATGTATTTTTCCTGGGGAATCAAGTCCATATCAGCTAACGTGGACAGTTTTGCCCCAAAGCTTTCAAGATAACCCTCCATTTTTGGCCAGGCTTTGGGAAGGGATTTAAGGCACCTGAAACTAGCAGGTAGTAGCTTTCAGTAAGTTCGTGATATTCTTATTTGTAGCCCCACCCAGGAGGCTTCTTTGATTGCTGCCACAGAAGCCCTTAATTTCTTAGGCATTGGAGGCTATAGGGTCTCTTGGAACAAAGTCCAGATGGCATACCAGTCTATAAAGTATCTGGGCCATGAACCCAAGCCCACTTCTCTCTCCTTAACCTATGAGAGAAAAAGGACAATCCTGTCTATACCTGTTCCAGCCACTAAGAAACAAGTTTGAGTGTTTTTAGGCATGACTGGATTTTGTAGACTCTGGATTCCTAATTTTGATTTTATTGCTAAACCCCTTTATGACCCTACTCAGGGCATTGACTCAGACCAGGCTAAAATTTTTGAGACTCTGAAAACTAATTTGACCACTACCCCATCACTAGACCTACCCAATTTGGGAAAACCTTTCACTTCTGTATGTTGATGAAAGGAGACCAGGCTTTGGGAGTCTTAACCCATTCCTTAGAACCTGATCCCAGGCCAGTTGATGTTTTTATTTATTCAAAATACGCTTTCATTGTTCTACATACCCATGCAGCAATCTGGAAAGAAAGGTGATATCTGACAGGAAAAAACTACCCTATCAAACATGCCCTTCTATGTTTTGGCCTTGCCATAGTCATCTTTGATTCTGTCCAGAAAAATTATCTTTTATGCCAGGGAAATTGTCTTTTCTTTATACTCCTTTTGTACCTGCTTGATATGTGTTTGCCTAACCTCCTGGCCAGGTTTGTCTTTTCTAGAATGCAAGCCATCAACTTACAGATGACAGCCTATGCTGTATACCAACCTCCATCTGAATCCTAGGTCTCCAGCCCACTGAACCTGGCACCACCCAGGTTCTAAAGGCTGACCCCTTGGACAGGACCCATCAAGGCAGGGACAGCTCTATGCCCCTTGCCAGCAGGAAGAAGTGTCAGAAGCTGAGACCTTCACCCTTTACCCCAAAAGAATTGGGGTTCAATCTGTTTGACGGGGGAATGATGGGGTTCAGACTCTGGGAGCCCCCTTGAGCTCCCCTTGAATCTTTCCACTTAACCTGGCCTTTCTTACTCAAATCTAATCTTCCCATTTGTTCCAGCAGTCTCAGGAAGCCCATGGGCTTTTTTTTTTTTTTTAATCATTTCAGGTCTCTGTTGCACTCCCCACCCTAGATCCCATCAAAACCCCATTCCCCAGGCTGCCATCAAGATCTGTATCCATTCCGAGACAGCCCCTATCAAGATCTCTGGATTGCCCCACCTGCTTCCCACCCAAACCCTCCATTGTCTGCTATCTCCTGATAGCCTCCAGCTATTTCCAGCCTTTGACCCTCCTTGGAGTTCTCAAGACCATTCCTAACCCCTTCCTCCCATACCCTGGACTACCGGACCCCACCCCCCCAATACTCTTTTCTGTATTTAAGTTCCATCTTCCCTCCATGAAGGTGCTCACAGATTCAATCCAGCTCAGACTCTGTCTAGTTGGATTCTGTCTGGCCTGCTTGTGAATACAAGCGTCACAAATATTTAGGCTCCTTAAAAGGCAACCCAATTAGGCGAATCCTTAATAAACTTTGTTTTCTTTGACTTTAAGAAGGGTTGAGTCGAATTCATTTGAGCATGACCCGCACTGTCGGTATTTTGGGGTCCTGATCACCTTGGAACCTCATCAGTAACCCATAATCTGGTATTTGAGAAGAAAGTCCTGAGAAGAAAGTCCAATGTAACAATCTACCCCCAGCCCTTACTATGACCCTTCATTGAGAAGTCTGCCTCTTCCTTTCTAAGAATTCCATCAGCCATGGCTTCACAATGGGATGCAACAGGGGAGATAGTCAACAAGTCAATAAACATTTTTCAAGTTCCTTACTATAACTGTGCTAAGTACTAAGGATACAAAGAAAGGCAAAAGATAGTAACTGCTCTCAAGGAGTTCACAAGTGATGCAAACAACTATGTACAAACAAGATATATACAGGGTAAATTGGATATAATCAATAGAAGATCAGAACATCTGGATTTCCTAAGTGCGTGGCCTTGGGCAAGTCACATCCTCTTAAGACCCAGTGGTACTGGCCTCCTTGCTGTTTCTTCAATGAGATACTTCATCTTCTGTCTCTAGACATTTGTACTGGCTGTCCCCTATCCCTGAAATGCTGTCCTTATGTCTACTTTTCTAGTTTACCTGTTTGCTTCAAATCTGGCTAAAATCCCACCTTCTATATGAATCATTTCCAAATCCCTCTTAATTCTAGGGCCTTCTCTCTGGTGACTATTTTCTATTTATTCTGTCTATAGCTTGTTTGTATATAGTCATTTCCATGTTATCCCCTCTATTAAACTGGGAGCTCCTCTAAGGCAGGAATTGTCTTTTGCCTGTTTTTGTATCCTGAGCACAGTGCCTGACACATAGAAAATGCTAACTGATTAATTTACCTTCTCTGAGCTTCAGGTTCATCTATAAAATGAGAGAAATCACTGTGAGTAATTCAAAGAGCAAGAGGAAAGCAAGCAGTGGAAAAACAAGGGAGCTATATCATGACTACCATTCGCATGTGTAACTTGAATGAAGGAATTAGTATGCATTGTGTACTAGGCCTTATGCAAAATGCCAGATATAGAAAGACAAATGACAGAACTTGCCTCAAGATGCTACATTTTGATAGAGGAGGCAATCCACATTGGAGAAGAGGACTGAGAGAAGGAAATTTTGGTCTGGGGATGGTGAGTGGAGCCACAGAGCATGTATTCTTGTTAAGCTCTCTCCAAAAGCAATGTTAGTACTTATCTGATTACTATTTCCAAGACAAGAAGACATGGAAAGCTGGGGTGGGAGGGAGGAGTTTTCACTCATTCACCAGCAAGGATAACTCATCCCCATAGCCAAGTGGCAAAGATGAGTTGAATGGTCTGTAGAGGAAGGGGTATCAAGGGTCGAAGACCCTAGTGGCAGAAGAGAGGCAGTGGCCAGGTAGAAGGCAGGTCGATTATACAGGGCATGCCCCACTTTCCTTGGGGTTGCTTGATGAGACACGTACTTGAGGAAATTGGGCTCTGCCTATCAGGTTTGTGCCCTGCCACGCACAAATGTCTTATCTCAGTCAACTCCACTGCCAAGCTCATTACCATTCAGAGAACTGCATAGGCTGCCAAGGCCTAGCTGTGCCAAAGAGTTCATTTAAAGGCCAGAACCAGGGAAAGGGGACAGTAGATGGCCTCAAGTCCCCAGGGAGCACAGAGATGTTTAAAGGTCACCTTGAGGACATTGAGTAGAGGTTTAACAGTTGACATCTGGCACGTAAGGAAGACAACTGTAGGCCAACTCTGGTCCCTAAAATGCTGCACATGGCTGAATTCTAGAGATCTGAGAAAGGGCCATGGAAGAAGAAAGCTCTGCCCATGCAAGCTAAGCTTCCCTGCTTGGGCTGGCCTGAGAGGAGAGGCAATGGTATAAAACAAAGAGAATTTTGGGCCTAGAGTTCAGAGACCTGTGCTGGAATCTCACCTCCAGCACTACTGGTCGTATTACATTGAACAAGATAGAAAACAGATCTGTGAGGAACCTTAAAATTCAAAGAACCCTAGATCTACAGCAGCTTGGTGATCCAGTAATCTTGGAGACAGGAACTCGAGTTTAAATCCAGCCTCAGAAACTTCCTATCTGTGTGACCCTGGGCAAGTCACTTAACTTCACTCAGCCTCAGCTTCCTCATCTGTAAAATGGGGATAGTAATAGCATCCACCTCCTAGCATTGTAATGAGGTAACATGTAAAGTGCTTTGTGAAATGTAAAGCATATATAAGCACTATCATCATTATCTAGAGCTGGAAGGGACTTGAAGAAATCATCTAGGTCATGTTATCTCTCTAGTATGGTGTAGAACTCCCTCCTCAGCTTCCTCACCACAGACAATCCCTAGTTTTCTCTAAAGCTCAGCTGAAGCAGCCAAGATTCCTTGGGAGCCAACCCTATCCCCAGCCTGCCACTAATTGCTAATGTCTGTTCTCTCCAAATCACCTGGTATATATTTTTGCATATCCTTGTACATGTCCTCCTTGAGGGCAAAGGAAAACAAGGCCTGGTTTTGAAGTCAGCAGTGTGCAGAATTTAAATCCTGATGGGGTTCGGACTCTGGGAACTTCCCTTAATTCCACCTGAACATTCCCACTTAACCTGGCCTTTCATACTCAAATTTGTAGCCAGGTCCCACTGAATCTTCTGGATTACCCTCACTGCTTCCCACCCAAGCCCTGCATTGTCGATACCTCCCAATTGCTTCCAGCTGTTTCCCGCCCTTGATTACTGCACTAGCTACCCCAGTCTCATCAAGACCACCTTTAGATCTTTCCTACAGTCTTTTCGGTATTTAAATTCCATCTTGCCTCCATGAAGGCACTCAGACTCAATCCAGCTCTGACACGGATGGTAAATCTGGCCCACTTGTCAAGTCTTGAAAATACTTAGGCTCCTTAAGAGTCAACCCAATATGGCTAATCTTTAATAAAGTCTGTTTTTCCTTGGCTTTAGGAAGGCTTGTGTTGAATTCATCTGAGCAGGACCTGACATGTTGGTATTTGGGGGTATCCAGCACCTCCAACTTCAACACTGGTTCCTTGATCAAGAAGAACTTCTAATCTCAAATTCTTCTGCCAGGACTGGAAGGTAGGTATGTAAGCCTCCTCCTCTCCCTACCCCCTTCTCTAAGCACCTTGGAAGGGATTTTCAGACCTGATCTCAGATCCCAATAGGTCAGGCAGCTAGAAGGCTGTCTTGCATTCAGCCTGATGCTCTCAGGTTTTTCAGTCCAGTGGCTATGTTCGAGATCTTGGACCTGGGCACACCCTTCAAAAGACAGACGAGAACGGATGCCCTATCAGGAAGTGTATGCCCAACTCTAAATTCCCTCAGCACTAGGGAATTAGGAAAACATCAGTTATTTTTTTCTCTTGTTTTTTTTTCTAAAGCTTACCTCCAGCCCCCCATGCCTGTAATGGGTCAATCCTCTTCAATCCCCAAAAATTCGCCTTTGGGTTGTCTTTTACAAAATTGCAAAAAATTTAAATTCTGTAAGAACTTAAAAAAGAAAAAATTGGTGTTCTTTTGCAACACAGTTTAGCTTCAGTATCACTGGGAGGACCATGAAGTATGGCCCATTTTTGGGACCTTACAACGTAATACTCTTTCACAATTATATTGTCGCCAAAAAGAAAAATGGATAAAAATACCCTACATGATAGCCTTCATCAAGCTCTCTTGAGAACCCCATTCTTAGAAAAGATTGTAAGATGCTGCCCCACAAAAGGGCCATGGGAATGAACTGAACATTTTGGATGACCCCCCTTTTTATGGCTCCCAGGGTCTCCACCTCACCTCCTTCCCTATCTCCATTCCCACCATCCCAATTCCTATCCCCAACCCCTCCTGCCACTACCCCTTCTTTCCCTTGGTTTCCCTTCCCTTTTCCTCTACCCCAACCCCCCTCAATTCCTGCCTCATTTACCTTGCACATCTCCTACCCTCTCCCACCTTGGCGACCCCTGCTCAGGTCCCAGCCACAGGTCTTGCTGAGGGGTCTCCCTCTACTCTTCCTCAAGTACCAGCTGATTTTTTCCACTGCCAGCCAGATGCCCTGGCCTTGCAGCCTAATCCCATTCAGCAGACCTTCTGTAGCCCCTCCCTCATGAGAAGTGGGACTTCCAATCTTCCTCTGTCCCCACTGGGCCATCAAGGCTTTCTTCCTTGAAGGAAGCATCTGCCTCATCTAGTGGGACAATCAGAATGCGTGTTCCATTCTCCCTTTCAGATCTCACTCAGTTAAGGAGAGACTAGACAGATACTCGGAACACCCCACTAAGTTTACTGAGGGCTTTAGGGACATAATCCCTACAACTTGGAACTTTCTTGGAATGATCAACATATTCTTTGCCTGTTGTATCACTGAGGAGAAGGGAGAATTTGGGAGCATGCCCAGAAGTTTGGAGATCATTTAGCTAGTAATGACCCCACAAAATACCCCCCTGGAACATCTGCTGTTCCCACTTGTCACTCAGGATGGGATTATCAAAAGAGTGAGGGTAGAGGAAAGGGAGACCATAGAGTAATTTGCCTGTTAGAAAGCCTAAAAACTGCATAGAGAAATTAGGGAGAAAAGGAAAACCCTGCCCTTTTTCAAGACTAGCTAGTAGAAGCTACTAAAAAGCATACAAATTTGGATCCTGACTCCATAGAAGGGGCAGCAATCCTTAGCATGTATTTTATTAATCAGTCTGCCCCAGATACCAGAAGGAAACTGCAGAAATTGGCAATGGGACCCTAAACACCTCAGGTCCAATTACTGGAGACGGCTTTTGGAGTCTAACCAGGGTGCCCCCTTGGAGGAAGCCTGGCTACTTGGGCAGTGGCGAAACTTGATATTGAAGCCACAAGGAGGGTCACTGCTCCAAGGAGTGACCCTCCAAGGTGCCCCCCCCTTAGAAGGAACCCCAGGAACTGACACCTGTGGAACTGTGCCCATGTGACCAGGAGGAAAGGTTGTACCTCAGGTTGGAAAAGTGGTGGAGTCGCGCCCCCCCCCAGTACCAAGTCCTCCAGTCTTCTCAAGACTTGGAACGACAGGAAAGCCTGGGTGTGGGCAGCGTTCCCACTTCCTCCACTTCTCTGACCAAATGCAGGGCAAAAATCAAGGCTGAAGGTAAGGTTACCCACTTTAACATAGCTAAATTCTGTTTTAACTAATTATTCTGGTCCGACCTACCCCTTGACCCCCTCGGGTCTTATGCACTGAAGGGGAAACTAAGGGATGTCTCCAAATATACCCCCCTCCCCAGCCTAGTTGAGGATCTGTTGTTTAAACGCTCCTTCCTTAAGAGATTTCTCCTCTTGCCATATCCCCATGTTGGGAAGGGACCTCTAGCTAAACTTCCCATCTCCCTTTTCCCTCAGTTCATCAGATCTCCCCCATGTTCACTTGAAAGTGTGGGAGACGGTCGGGCCAATTGTTTGGGATCCAGGAATTCCAGGGCAAGCTAATTCTGCCACTTTAGCTGTTACTAGCCTCCCAGACCTTCAAGTGTTCCCCCTTCTGGGCCAGTATCTGATTAAGCCTGAGGCCTAGTTGAAAAATTCCATAAGTGTAAAATCCTTGTCCCTTGTTCATCTCCATGCAGCACTGTAATCCTTCCCGCAAAAAAAAAAGCCTAATGGAGAATACTCACAATTTATTTTTGCCTTTGAATGGACTCTTCCAAGTCCATGTCAGCTAACATGGACAGTCTTGCCCCTAGGGTTGAGATAACCCTCTTTTATCTAGCCAGTCTTTGGGAATAGATTTAAAAGACCTAAAACTACTAGGTTCACCCAGGAGGCTTCTTTGACTACTGCCACAGAAGCCCTTAATTTCTTGGGCACTTGAGGCTATAGGGTCTCTTTGAAGGAAGTCCAGATAGCATGCTAGCCTGTGAAGTAGGCCATGAACTCTTACCCACCTCTCTCTCTTTAACCTCTGAGAGAAAAAGGACAATTCCTGTTGCAACCACTAAGAAACAGCTTTTATTAACAGGTTTTATTGTATATTTCTCTGGAGAGAATTGAAGATGACTGCGACAAGGCCAAAGCATAGAAGGGCATGTTTGATGGGGGAGTTTTTTCCTGTCAGATATCCCCTTTTTTTTCCAGATTGCTCCATGGGCACATAGAACAAGGAAAGTGTAATTTGAGTAAATAAAAACATCAACTGGCCTAGGGTCATACTAAAGTATGGGTTAAAACTCCCAAAGCCTGTCCTCTCCTTTCATCAACATATAGAGTAAATTATTTTTCTGGATTAGGCTTAGTTTTCAAAGTCTCAAAAGCTTTAGCCTGGTCTGAATCAGGGCCTTGAATAGGGTCATAAAGGCGTTTAGCAATAAAACCAAAATTAGGAATCCAGGGTGTACAAAATCCAACCACGCCTAAAAGAATTGTCCCTTTCCAAATCCAGGGTTTTCTCGAAACTTTTGGGCAAGACTGCCCATGTTAGCTGACATGGACTGGGGTAACTAGTGTTGTAATCTGTTAGAAGTGAGCCCATCTAACAAGCGCCCAACTGTGAGAAACATGCTCACCTTAAACAAAGAAAAATACCTGTTGTGAAATCAGTAAAGTCTTTATTAACCTTTATTATTTTTATTTATTATTCCCCCAATGGACAAGTAGCCTCCCCAGTAAGGTTACAGGAGGACTACAACACATGCAGGAAGATGGGGCTTCTTATACTGTTTCCTGAACTTTCGATCTCCCCTGACACCGTCCCCTGGCCATGTAACTCCATGTTCTCCTCTCTGATAGGCCCTTCTTCACACAGATCCATGGGCTTGTGCATTAGTTTCTGACCTGTCCATGCTAGGTCCCAACCCTTATCACCTAGGAATGTGGACTACAGAACTTCTTCTCACGTAATCAATGGTGGGAAACAGCTGGAGGCAATTGAGAGGTATCAGACAATGGAGGGCTTGAGTGGGAAACTGGTGGGGTAATCCAGAAGATTCAAGGGGAACTAGCTATGAATTTGCATATGAAAGGCCAGGTCAAGTAGGAAAAATCAAAGAGTTCAGGGAGGTTCCCAGAGTCTGAATCCCATCATCACCAGTAGTGTCTACCTCAAATGGCTGCTTCCTGCGGAAAAGAGATAGATGTTACATGGTTTTGCCCATGGACCCTTTGGCTGTTTATCTTTCTTTGTATCTCAATGCTTAGCATAGTGACCGCTGTACTAGAGATAAATGCTTGCTTCCTAAGTTAACTTCCAAGAGACATCATCCTACCTCCCAGGACTCAAGTTAGATCTCTCAAAGGTCACATAAGGATCCTTGAACAAGGAAGCCCTCTACAATAGTGCATTTGGCCAGATCCCTCCTGAAGATCCCAAGTCGAGGGAAGCACTTTGGGAAAGCTAGAATCATTAGGAAGTCTTCCTTATGTAGTGACTAGAATGAAACAACTTAAACAGCCATTTGAGAAATAAGCAGTTGGAATTAGACAATCTTTAAAGGCCTCTTTTAGCTCTAAAGCTCATAATCCCAGGCCAGACAAATAAGAGGTAGGGAAGGAACTGAATTATAGATGGCCTTGTAGGTGTTTCCCATCTTTAGCATCTGTTCTTGTAAGGGCTGGGAGCTATTTTGTTTTCGGGAATGATGGGGTTTGGTCTTTGGGACTTTAATTATGCTCTCTTTTGCATCAACACACCCAGTCCTCTCTGAGAACAAAGGACAACCAACACATCTACAGGGGGGGCTGGAGCTAAAATGGTTAAACAAGTAAGGCTGCTTGACCTTGAGTCAGTATGAAAAGAGGTTTCTGCCTGTAGTAACCAGGGGGGTGGGTATCAGAGGTGGGGAAACCCTTAGGTGTCAGGTTGTATCAAGACTGCATTTCCAACAAGTATCCATCCAGTTTTTTCTCCTGGCCCTCAGAAGAGGAGGGACACTGGGGTCATGTCCCAGGGCAGTTCATTCAACCTTGGGATAGTTCTGATCTTTTGGAAGACTTTTCTGACACTAA
This sequence comes from Potorous gilbertii, assembly GCA_028658325.1. Lineage (NCBI taxonomy): Eukaryota > Metazoa > Chordata > Mammalia > Diprotodontia > Potoroidae > Potorous > Potorous gilbertii. Next base: position 2,092 of record JAQQSK010010686.1, on the reverse strand, counting down.
GCCCAAAGTCTGCCACTGGGCAGCTTCTGCTCACTGCTCCTAGTTCTGCAGTCCAGGGCCAAGAGGAACAAAACTAATCCTTCTCTCATGAGGTAGTCTTTCAAATAGTTGAAGACATCAGTCATTCTCCCTATACTCCCAAAGCCCAAGAGATTTTTCCACATGCTTTGCATATGTATATTTATCTGCCAAACTTTTTTTCTCCAGTAATCAATATTTACTGCATCAAGTTCCTAACTACCCACTCCCTCCTTCCCCAAGTCAAATAGCATTTCCTCCATAAAACTCTCCCTTATTCCCCTAGAAAGATGGTATTTCTCCCCATTCAGATCTCTCTCTGCCCTTTGTAACCTCTCCTCTTCATTTCCTATTGATAATCTGTGTAATTCCTCTAGCTGTCTCAGCTCCCTACAAGCCTTTTGAAGGAAAGGGCCATATTATCTATCGTGTGCCCCAGCACTTTTCACAAACTTTTAAAAACCAATGTTAAAAAATGGTTTTTACATGCAACTTGGAAATGAGATATACAGGCAATGGGATATAGAAATCTATCTTGCCCTACAAGAAAATAGAGAGGGCGTGGGGAGAAGGGAGAGATGTGACAGAAGGGAGGGCAGATTTGGGGAAGGAGTACTCGGAATGCACACTATCTTGGGGTGGGTGGAGGGGAGAGATGAGGAAAATTTGGAACTCAAAATCTTGTGGAAATGAATGTTGAAAACAAAGTAGCTTCATAAATGTATGTTGACAGATGTCCACAGACTGGGAAACGGCTAAATAATCTGCTGTACATAAATGTAACAGCATATTACTGTACCATAAGAAGCTATGAATGTGATGAATTCAGAAGCATGGGAAGATGTATAGCAGTCAATGAAAATACGCTTATTAAGAACCTACTATATACGTGAGGCACTGTGCTAAGTGCTGGGGATACAAAAAGAAGCAAAAGACAGTCCCTGGGGGGGGCGGAGCCAAGATGGCGGAGTGGAGGGACTCACATTTGCTGGCTCCAAATCCACAGCCCATGGATTTCCTGTGGAAGGAGCTCCTGACGGATTCTGGAGCAGTGGGGGTTGTGCAGCAGCACAGTGAAGGAGATTTCCGTTGCGGGGAGCCCTGGGGAACCGACCACAGGGGTACCCCAGACGGGAGAGGAGTCCTGCCCTGCGGAGCGCTCCCCTCCCCCTGCCCTGGCCGCACCTCACTGAGAGGAGCGAGCAGACCCCAGCAGGCCTCAGGGACCTGAATCTCCGGCGGCCGCAGGGGTCCCTCCACCCACAGACGCACAGGTCAGTGAGAGAGACGGGCTGAGAGGGGAGCGGGGGATCTCCGGGACTCGGACCCCCTCGGGAGGCTGCGGCCGCGGCAGAGGCAGAGGCCGTTTGGCCAGAGGCAGAGGCCGTTTGGCCGGGGGCTCGCAGAGCAGGCAGGAGCTCCGCTCCAGCTCCATTGCAAAAGATCTTTGCATGGACCCCCTGGGGGAGCTGAGCCTGGGAGGCGGCCCTGCCCCCACCTGAGAACCAGCAGATAAGCTCCCACTGAAGAGCAGTCAGGCCTGCCGCCAGAGGCCCTGAGGCTGGGGAGCAGCGTTTGGATCTCAGACCCCAAGGACTAGTGGGGCGGATCTAGGCCAGGGGGTGGAGAGGACTCTCAGAAATCAAGTAACTGGCTGGGAAGGTGCCCAGAAAAGGGAAAAAAACTAAGCCCATAAATGGTTATTTTCTTGAGAAGATGATTCCTCCATTTGTCTCTGACGAGGAAGATGAATGCTTGCCATCAGGTAAAGACATAGGTAAGGCCTCTGTATCCCAAATATCTGAAATGGATACCCCATGGGCTCAAGCCATGGAGGAGCTCAAAAAGGATTTTGAAAATCAAGTCAGACAGGTGGGGGAAAAACTGGGAAAAGAAATGAGAGAGATGCAAGAAAAGCGTGAAAAACGGGTCAACACCTTAATAAAGGAGGCCCAAAAAAATGCTGAAGAAAATAGCACCTTGAAAAATAGGCTAACTCAATTGACAAAAGAGGTTCAAAAAGCCAATGAGGAGAAGAATGCTTTCAAAAGTAGAATTAGCCAAGTGGAAAAAG